>JBBYHM010197581.1:18774-33010 GCA_038381775.1 Adansonia rubrostipa
AAAATAATGCATGAAAGTGTTCTCTAAGTTCTCTAAATGCCTTGGGATAACTCATGTTAGGTGAGTTATTTGTGGGGTCTTATTAGCTTATGTTTGCTATTAAGCTTTTTTTTATTGTCAACTCAAAACTCATATCATTTGGCTTTTTGACAATAGAGTTTTTGGTTAAGTTTCATGAACAATTTGTGGATTAAATAACTATTAAATTAGGTTTACTTTCAATTATAGGCCTAAGATTAAGTGTTCTTTCTCTCTTTATCATAGTTGAAAATACTCAATTCAATAAAAATTCGAAGATTTGTTAAATCTAAATTTGTATTTAAAATCGATAGTTTATTAAATTTAAGTTGGTATCAAAAATCGATGATTTATTTAATCGATTAAATTAGATTTTTGGTTATTTTATTTTTAAAAATATTTTAATGAACCTTTAACAATTTAATTTTATGATAAAGAGCATATCATTAAATCAATTATATTTAACTAAATTTAACTTTTTTTTCTTTCTAATTTCATAATATTACTCATTACATCCCCTACTTTTTTTTTTCAGTCAAACTTCATTAACTTTGATCTTTGGTATTTAAAATATTTTATCAAATTAATTTTTTTTTTAAAAAAATATGTTTTAAAACATCATCACTTAAGGTTTGTGAAAAGTACTTTCTTTATATTTTAATTATAATGTTTTTCAAGTAAAAATGAAGTTATAGTTAATAAGGTTTGACTATCAAAAGTTAAATTAAAAAAGCATTGATAGAACTAAACTTGAGAATTGATGTATTCATGTTATATTGATGTATTTTGTTGTATTCTAATCATGTTTAAGATATTTTATGTTCATATTATTTTTATACGTTAATAATTCAGTTTATATAAATTTTGAGAATACATTATATTATGTTTTTATTATTTTATATGCATCATATTTATATAATCATATCAAATATTATTAGATTTAGATAGAATAGTAATAAAAATGTCCATGAACGACTTTAAAGAGCAAGCCTAAGCTAACAAAATAGCATGTTTATCTAAATCTTGATATTAAAAAATAGTTAATTTTCAATACTCCACATTGAATTATTTTAATTTTACAAATGAAATTAAATTTATTTATTAAAATATATATAAACTATATGTGCCATTCTCCTAACTTCACTTGTAAATTGTAAAGTAATGGATAAGATAGTTTCTGTCAAAAAAAGAGTTTATTTTCGGTATACTGATAACAAAACCTTTTAACTTCATAATTGAAGTTCAAAATTGACACGCATCTCATTTTTTGAACTAAAATTTTTAAATATATCTAATAAGTACGTGTCTCACTTATGAAGTTTAAAATCTCATTAATGGATGAGATAATTTATTTTAAAAAAAAATTATATTTGATATTCCGACCATAAAATCTTCTATATGAAGTTCTACTTTCTCAATAGAGCATTCGTTTAGTTGACATGATACTGTTGTTAGATTCTTGAAGGATGTAAGTTTGAAAAAGCATAAGCACGTAATGTCATCTTTAAGTGAATTAATTAGATAAATATTAAGGGATAGGTTAGGAATATATAAAAATAGTATGGACTATGGAATGAAAGATTTCAACAAACAAAGTCGATGAGATGACATTTATCTCATAAAATATATCTTAAAAAGTAAAAAAATAATAAATAAGATATTGTTACTTCATTAATCCCGTTTATAAAGTTTTTTCATTCCAACACTGACATATTACATAATTTTTTTTATTTTTTTATTCTAACCCCATTGGGATTTAGAATAAGAAAAGAACCATACGTAGGTGGATTGGAAATAAAATAAAAACCAACTTATAAAAGTCATTTAAATATTTGAAAAATCCATCAGAAATTCATTAGGTATCCACAAAATTCGTTATTTCATTTATCCAAACAATTTAAGTACAGAAAAAAAAAAACAATTAAAACCAACTTAATATTTTAAAAAAATAAAATAAAATAAACCCCATAACGTAAGCATAGCACATAATTTTTTTTAATTTTAAAATTATTATGGAATCCAGGCCAAAAAAAAAATCTAAAAAAAGTCAAAACACTGAGGAGTAACCCTTAGGTTTCTTTATTATATTTTTTTTAAATAAATTATTCACTTTATAAATCAGTGGATTTATTAATTGAAATTATTTTTGAAATTTACAATTTAATCCTTCTAATATAATTTATAAAAACCAAGTGTTTCTTAAGTCCAATTGATAACTCTATTAATTCTCTTTCGTTGAATGTGTTTCGTTAATTTTTTATAACAAAATGTTGACTTTGTTTAGTTGTTTTTTTTTTTTTAGTTGCATTTGAAAAAAAAAATGCCAACTTGAGTATATCTTTAATTTTTAAAATATATGAATTAAAATTCGATTAATTTATATGACGTTTGAATTCATTTATTATTCACTTATTTTTCGGATATTACTATTTTAATATGACTTTGAATTGGATAGCAATATTTGTTGAATCTCCACATAAGCATATATATATATATATATATATATATATATGCATATATTTTTCTTTTTATTTTGCAAATATGTATGTGGGTAGTTAATAAATTTTATAAATAGAACGGAATTGGATAACATATTCGAATATTTAATACTATTTAAACAAACCAAAACGAATTTGTAGGTTGAATATTTAATGATTTTTATTTAAATCCGTCACAAATAATAAATTAAAATACTAATTTAAATATTATTTAAATTCATAAAAATTAAATCAAATAATATCGAATATTAAAATTTTTTTTTATTATGCTACTTTGGTATCCTACAAATTCAATATGTCATCATAATCAATAACCATATCAACACGTCTAACTAAAGAAAGTAAAAAATTTCTTAATTGGATTAATACTAGCAAATCAATATAATTAAAAGACTTAATTTTTATGAATTTTGCTAAAAAAATAAATTTCAAGTTACTAATGAATGCAAAATATAATTGCATAATTCGATCAAAATTATCATAATACATTTTTGTTACTGTTCAATTTGCAACTACTTAAAAAAAAAAGACTAATTCTAGAAAATGTAAACCGAAATTTTTCGAGTTAAAATGGCTTTGGTCTAGGTTAAATACTTGTTTGACTCTATATTTTAGTTCGATTTTTAACTTAATACTTGAAGAAAAAATTTGTTAACTTTAGTACTTTAAATTTAATTTCGTCAAGCATATTTATCTTTAAGATTAATAACGTTAGTCAAATGCTAATGTGACGTTTAAAAAATTAATAAGAATATGACATGTGATAAAAATATTATATTATCATGAAAATCTAAAAAATAAAAAAAAATTATGTTGATATATCACTAATAACATGATATTTTATAAACTCTCGTTGAATGTTAATTATTACGTTAATATTTATTTAATAATATTAACCCAAAAAAATAAAATACGTAATAAAATAAAAATTTAAATAATAAATTAATAAATTTTTTAAATATTTAAAAATCAAATTAAAACACAAAAGTAAAGTAAAATGAACATCTAGCTCTTGTCGTTTCGTTGAAGTTCAAGTTGGCTTTTGCGGGAGCACGTGAAGCTCGTGGGTTTCCGTTCATCTAATTATTATTTATTATTATTGAAGCAAAAAGCGCAGATGGAGTAAAGTCTCCATCTCAACACACGTGGCGCATGACTGATGGTTCTTTCTTCAGTCAAAATCGTACTTTAACATAGATCCAACGGTTATTAATGCTCAGTAAGCTATTAATCATGTCAGAGTTTGCTTTTTTTCGTGGTAGGATAAGGATGTCTCTCAGAAAAGCTAAATATACATCTGACTTATAAAATATTATTCTTTCTACCAAACAGAGCTAATGTTAATAAAATCAAATTGAGGATTAAATTAGTAGAGTTTTTAAGTTATTAATTTAATCAATTGGATTTATAAATTAAATTATTTAATTTTTTAAAAAATTAAATATAAATAAAATAAATTTAATCTCAAATAATTTTAAATATAATAAATATTTAATAAAATATAGTGGCATGATCTCTATTATACAGATAATAAGTTAAGAGTTAAATTTTATTATACAAAATATCTTTTTGAAAAAAAAAATACTAAAAATAAACTTAGATTCAGTATTTTAACCGGTTCAATCGTTTTTCTTTGATATTTTAAAATCTTGAATCTATAACATATTTTGATTCGAATTAAGTATTAATTTTTGATTCAATTGACAAATTTTATTATTTTTTCAACAATGATTAGATCATTCAATTTAATTTAAAAAAAAGTATTTTAAATGTTAAAAGTAATATAAACACTATATATCTAGTCAAATTATAATACACAATCAATATGAGATTTGTGACTCCTCTTCAAAACCTTCACATCCTCTCAACTCCAACCTTGGTTTCATCGTGACACGTGCTAGAATTTCGAAATTAGCTCTAATATCAAATATCATATTTTATATTAACGTATAAAGTATTTAAACTTTAAATTTAAAATAATTTAAAATTAAAATAATTTATAAATTTTAAAAATTAAAATAATTTAATATAAATTAACTCAACCTGTTGAATTGATAAATCTATACTAAAGCAATGGCTTGAGAAAGCGGCGATTTAGTTTGGAAAAGTGATGAGTTGCGATCTTATGTGGGTGGGTTTAAGATCTCAATGTCCGCATCAATACGCAACATCGTTCTCTCCTTGGGTTGCATTTGGAATTCATTCGAGGTCCGTTTGCCTCCACTGAATCCCATGTGCCAACTTCAACTGCACTGGTAGGCTATTTGGCAAACAGCCTTCAGTGCATTTCAAAATTTTGCACCTTCCTGGAGGTCAAAAGCTGCTTAGACCATAAAGGGTCTAGTGGAAAAATTAGTTGCAATCAGTGGCTTTTTTTTCCTATTTTATCCTTGTTTATTTGTATTATTTCGCAGTTCTTTTTTTTTCATTTAACTTTTTTATTTAAAAATTTTTAATTAACTTTATTAGTTTAAATACAATAAATAAATTTTTATAATTTTATATAAAATTACTTGATATATTTATTTTTATTAATTTTTAATTATTTATTAATAAAATTATTATTTTATAATAAAAGAATTTTGCAAAAATTTTATATTATTTATTAACTTCATAAATATATATCCCATAATTAATTTTAATTTTATCATTATTATAACTGATCTCACTGAAATCAAACTCAATGCTCATCTAAAGGAAAGCTGACTCTCTCGGTCTTTGATCATGGAAGGTAAGGTTTTTATAGTTAAAGTCTGACATTTTCTTCCGACAGTGCGGAGAGCAGTAGCAAAGAATTGGTGAGCCTGAAAGCAGCGGAGAAGTTTCTGAGCACTGCGTGAACAAATGACGTGACGGTGATTCTGGTTGGTGATCAATGCGATTGGGCCGATTTCATGGTCATTGCCACCAGCAAGTCCAGTTGGCTCGTCGAGAGCAACTAACATCGCCCAAACCCTAATTTACGAGGTTCGATTCATGTTTCTTTTCAACACAAATTTATTTTATTCACTAGCTTCTTCGATAAATTAGAAAGTTACTCTCCTCCTTATTACTGATCTATATTTGCAGGTAAAAGCTGTTCAATGAAATTATGTTTATTTAATATTGTGAAATTTAACACACTAATTATAAGTGCATAATACTGTAAAATCAAGTAATCAAAATATTATTCTCTCAAAATTGAAATTAAATATCTACTAATTACTAGAATTACTTTAACTCTAATTTTATCAAATAACCAAAAATTTAAAGTAAGAAAGCAAAATAAAGATTATAAAATTAAAAACTTAAAATAAACAAAAATAAAAAATCATCACCAGCAATTTCTCATACTACAATCACGGATTTAAGTAGCGGTTATAACACTATGTTATTGTTATTATTCAACGGTTTTGATATTTTTTATAAGTAATATTCGAAATCGATATTTATTTTAATTAATCACGAGAGTATTTATGTCTGTAATTATAATAAAAAAGATACAATTAAAAATACGTCTATGATCGTATTTTAAATCAATGACTACAATCCTACAACTATGCTTAATTGAACTTTTTGACACATGCAAAAAAGTTTTGGTTGACCCCCGTATGACCAATTCATAGAATGTTGTTAAATTTGCAATTAAAATGAATTGTCAACGTTACATATGTGTCAATTTCCCTTTGATCCAATTAGGCTAATTTAACATAATTATGAGATTGTAGTTCAGGGCATTATAGGTGATTTTTCTTGGGTCGTAAAGATTTCACATTTTCAATTCTCTTTATTTCTTTCTAATTATTATCCCAATTAATTATTAACAGTTAATAAAACCCTATTTTTTTTGTTTCAAGATCTAATAATTTTATATTTACCTTTTCACTTGATGCCTAATCTTCTATAGGCAACGATTGAGTTATGCTGCATGGTCGAAACTTGAAATGATTAATATTACTACATGTGACTGTTTTGTAGGTTGACTTTAATGGTGGCGTGTTGTTAGTTTTGGCGGAGAATCGAGATGTTTTAGAATAGGAGTTAACGTGGAGGCAATGATTAATTCTGTAAGCGAATGTTCACTTTCATTTCATATTTTTGCAATTTACTAATAGATGCATGTTTCACGACCTTTTATATTATTTATCGAATATTTATGTCTCATATATATTCAAATATTTATACGTAAATATAATTTTTTAAATATATAAAAAAATTTTAAAAAATTAAATATATTTATACATATCAATGTTCAATATGTGTCTTCAAATATGAATAATATAAGTTGATTTGCATAGGTAAGTGTTGATATATTGATAGACAATGCAAGTTATTGAAAATCATTTCTTTCCTCATTACTTATTCAATCATTGATATCAATCTTGCCCCCTTAATATAGTTACCACGGTTTCCGTAATTGCTTGGGATACTTCGTTGATAACAATGAAGAAATCACAATGGCAGGAAGTTACTGATCTGAATCTTACAGGAGTTTTTCTTTGTCCACAGGTCTGAATGCTGCATATCTGAATGATTACTATAGTGGATGCTTGAATCTTTGTCGTTTCTATTCTTTATTCTTAAAGTATTTATATTTAATTTATTTTTAGATGTAAATAAAAAAATATAATTTTTTAAATATATAAAAAATTAAAAAAATTAAATATATTTATGTCTAACATATATATTCAACACTGAACATTTACATCCCAAGCCGTAGTATCACATGCAATTATGTTTGGCAAATTTACCTGGACTCATCCTAACCCGACTTTAGAGTTTTTTTTTTTTGAAAATCAGGATCAGGGTTGGGCAGGGTGGGATTGGTTGGCCTTTTTATTAAAGTTTTGGCTGGGAAGGTTTTAGATGAAATCCACCATTCCGACCTGGGATATTTACTAAAATATCCTTTTTTTTAATTTTTTAATTATTTTTTATATATTTTAGTTAGGTTTTTTTAATTTTTATGAGACTCATCACATTTATTTGATTTAGCTGGTAAATTTTTGACAATAAAGCTTAAATTTCAGGGCGGGACAGCTCGGAATAAAGCTTAAGTTTCGGGGCAGGACAGTTCGGAGTTAATGGATCGCTTCGCTTCAGGTATTAGAATTCAAGTTAAGTCCAGTTCCGGGCGAGTATTGAGTGGAGACGTTTGAAGGTTGGTTCGGAGGTGGGGCGGGCAAAAATTCGCCCTGTCCAAACCCGTTGCCTTCCCTACCTGCAATTACAACTAAACTCAAATTAATATAGCTTGTTTAGTCGATTGATGTTTTTGCAGTTTATCCTTGAAGTTCAACATTTCAATCAAAGCTTCTTAATTCTGGTATCGGGAATGTTTGACTGGAACAGGCTCGCTAGCTGGCAATTATGACCAGCCTTGATTATTCCGAAATCTGATTCACGGTTCTGGAACTTGGTTCCGTTAAAGTTGGCTTCGACAACGATTGGGGTAAGTGATTCTAACCAAAGTGGGTGGTTTGGCCTTAAAATTCCATAGCAATTCTAATGTAAATAGAAGAGTATATCGAGATGACCGGAGGCAAAGTCGAAGACGTTTATGAATTGGATTAGCTTTGGAAAATTTTATTTTTGCCTTTTTTTCAAGTTTAGTTTAAGTTAGATTGGATTTGAAAGTCCGAGTCACTATAAATCGAATTAAATATTAAAAATATTTTTATATTTTTATAATTAAATTTAAATAAAATATTTTTATTAAATAAATAATAAAAAAATTAAATTTATTCTAATTATATAAATTTTTATTTAAACTCGATTAATTTAAATTAGATTTATTAGATCGGATTGGTGAACCAGCTCTTAGGACAAACTTGTTAAGTTAGAGAGAAAAATTTGTTGAGGAAGTTTTACTGATCGAGTAATTTAAATATTTTATTCTATTATAATTATATTTAAAATATCTTATATTTTTATAAATTTTAATAAATCAATAATTTAAATTAAATAAAATTACAAAATATTTTTATATTTATATTATATTATATTTATATCTATCAATTATATCATGTAATATTATTGGGTCTAAGTTGCTTGTTGGAAGTGGAAAATGTGAAGATGCTTTCCCATGAATATGAAAATATCCGAATGGGCGAATATCCTATAAAGCATAAAGGATAACGTAACTGACGTGTCATTTGTAAAGATATGCTACTCACGTGTACGTACTCTCTTTCCCAGCCGTCAAGTAAAAGCAAATACCAACAACCCTTTTTTATTATTCACCGTTAATTTTTAAGCCGCCGTTACTGATCTCATCATTGTCAGTAAACCAATAAAATGCTTCCAAGTACAAATATTCCCAGTCCTCTCCTTTCTTTTGCTCCAAATCTCCAAAGCCAAATCATCCTGGTAAGTCTTCTCAAAACTTGTTTCAATCTCTCCCTGGTTACTTGTTTCTTCTTGCTACTGGATTTCCATGGAGATCTCAGACCTTCAAACCCCAAGTTTGCCGACATTTTTCTTGTTATTTCTTTCCACTTATCTCTTTGCGTACTTTTGGGTCTTCCGTAAATGGGGTCCCAAACACCGAGCTGAAGCTTCAAGCTGTTTTATCTCCTTATTTCATGGAACCCCTGCAGTTTTCATGGCGGTTAATTCATTAGAAAACACCCAATCCCCTCGCACTTTCTCTTCACCGAACTCTGCTTCGCACAACGTTGTGCTCGAATTCAGCATTTCTTACTTCTTGATGGACCTTCTCCATTATTTAGTCTTTGTCCCCAATGATATCCTCTTTATTCTCCACCATTTAGCAACATTGTACGTATTCTTCACTTGTCGTTACATGGTTCGTCATGGGTCGTTTGCCCTTCTCGTGCTGCTTGTTCTCGCCGAAGTTACTAGCCCTTGCCAGAACATCCGAAGCCTTGCCGGTTTAAGAAGAGCCGATGTCCCAGCCGCTGCGAAACTGTATGAACTTCTGTCTCCTCCATTTTATGCTTTCTATTCTGTTGTTAGGGGGATTATTGGGCCGTTGTTTGTATATAAGATGGGGGTGTTCTATATGAATGGGGTGGCTGAGAATTTTATTCCGGGGTGGGCTTGGACTTCCTGGATGGTTGTAATTGTGACAGCAATCTTGATTAGCATAGTTTGGGTCATCGATCACTGGATAGATTGGTATAGAGGAAGAAACTTCACAGCTGTGAAGAAAGTTGCCTAGAATTTGGGGTAAGCCTCCATTGAAACAGTGGACAGTCAAAGGAATATTATAGGTGATTGATGTGTGGGGACGATATTCCATTACTTTTTTTCTTATTTACTTTTTAATACGTTTATTATCACCGTAGAGTTCGAGTTTATTCATGAATTGTGAAACTCGTCTTTGTATAAAGTTCATTCATAATTCCTAGATAGTCAAAAGGAAGATCATAGGTGATTGATTAATCTGTGGCAATTTGTATAGGAGTTTTCCGGTGCTTTGAATGTGCCAGTATTTTTTTTCTTGTATTTTACTGATTCTTAAAGCTAAGTGGTTTATGATCTTATAATCAAGTCGGATCTCTTTGTATATTGTCAATCAATTTTAAATTAGATATTTAATGTGGTATCAAAATTTAGACGTATTTTATTTTTTTCTGTTAACCCTTATAAAAATTATTCACTTATCTTATTAAATCGAATCTCTTTACCTATTATTAATTGATTTAATTTTAGATTTGATACTTAATATGTCCGTAAAAATTGGCTGAAACTACCATTAATAGAACTTTGAGAGCCACTGAAGATGAAATTGGCTCTGATGAAGTATAGATTATTACACAAATTGAAGGCAAAATATGTACCAATGATTCTTCATCGGTTTGAGCTAAAAATACATAGATATAGTTGATGATTATTATTACATCACATCTACATAAAAAATGGTAGGGACAAAGTCTATCATCCCATCTCTCTTTTTTCAGTCTCGTTTTGCGGTTGATGTGATCTTTAATGAAAAGTGACAAATGCTGAAGATGAACCCTGTATTCTTTGCTTCATTGGAGCATTTGATTCCCCATGCGGTGAACCAACACCCCCTCATTTCAATCATCTTAAAGAGGAACACCGCATGTTTAGGATGTCTTGTTTGGACATACAAGACCCAGTGGCGAGGCCCACCAGGACCTACGGCGAGGCCTGTTGGATAAGACCAGTCACAAACAAAACTTTGCGGCCGAATTTAAAAAAAGTAATTCAAGCTTTTACGTCAAGTTTAGTTTATATTTAAATAAAAAATTTTAAAAATTTTGAGTTATAATATCATGTCAAAGAACACTTCTAATTATGTTGATATTATTTTAAAAGTAAGTATACTCCTTCCAAGCAATACATTTCTTTAGATGAATGGACGATTAAAGACAACAGAAGAGAGATGCATCAAACTACCTGTGAAGCAATTGATGGATCCTTGGTTCTTCGTAGAACCCAGATGTAACAAGTGCAGCTTTTGATTCTTATTTTTTTAAATATTTATATTTAATTTATTTTTCAAACGTACTTTTAAGACATAACTTTTTAAAAATTTTAAAATTAAATATATTATTAAATATATATTTATATTTGATATTTATATATGAATATAAAAATTCAAATAGCATAGTTGAACACTACCGACAGCAAGATGTAGTAATTAGTAATGGACATTGCGGATAAAAACGACAAATGATTGGCCATGCTGTTAATAACTGTCAGATATCAGGTGCCTTCAATCCTGTCATTACATGAACCTGGAAGTTGGTTCTGACCCAAAAGTGTGGAGTGGTGACTACCGCTGAATTAGCTTTTATGAGGTTGAAATTGAATCTCTTTTAATAATTATATGTCATCCTCAACTTCTCATGATCATGAATGTCGTTCAGTCTCGTAGGAAGGTTGTCAATATTGAATTTCAAAAAGACATTTATTTACAATATTGACCTAGCTCTTTAAATATTTTAAAGTTTTTATATTTTATATTTATTTTTGATACATATTCGAACATAAAATATAAAAATATAAATTTATTTGAATCTTTTAAATATATAAAAAAATTTATAAAATATTATATATACTCGTATTAAATATATATTCGAATGTGACATTCATGCTCGAATCTAAATAACATAATTGACATCGGAAACTCAACAATATAATTCGTAATGCAGTACTTTGAATCCTGGTTGTGCCCAATAGACAAACATAATATATAGGATAATTATGTATTCAACAAGTTATCCATGCGGCTTCACTGATCTCATATAAGTAAGGGAGGTGCAGGCACTTGATGCATTTAAAACCATCAAAACAAATGAAAAATAAAAAAGTGTAAACATTCACTAATACATATCAATTTTCCAGGGGGTTCAATCACAAGATGAAACATAATTCTTATCCTTCTAAAATTCCATGCTTATCCACACATTTGATTGACACATAAGATACAACAATATATATAAGCGTAATATGATACGAATACATAAATAATTTAAAACATTAATATAATACGAATAATTAATGTTTTAAAATTTATATAAATATAAAAATACTTTAAACATGATTATAACATAATAAAATATATAAATATAACATGGATACTTGAATTGTTAGGTCAACTTCCTATCTTGTATACCAATCTCAAAAATCTTGATTCGGTGAATGGTCGCTTGCCTCAGCTTGCATGCATGCATTATAAGTGACTAAGTTAGTTACGAACAAACGTAACCCTACGTTAATTGAACTCAAGAGTAAGTATTAGATATAATGTATTCGACATATGAATACCGAAAAAAATTGAGCATCCATTTCCTTCGACGAGCTGATATCTAGAGCCTTTTGAATATGATTGTTACAACTCTTAACTTTCATTATGGACGTTCCAGCTGAAGAAATCTTTCAAAATTTGATCTTATTCGTTTATCAATATATCTTCGATTGCAGGGTAATAAAAGGGTTTGCGAGAAAAACACAAGGGATCAGTGTCAAAGTAGCTGAATTGAAAGCCCAAAAATAATAAGGAAATGATAAAAAGAGTGGGCATTAAAGACAGGTTTTGCCTGGTAGCTGTTGTTTAAACGTCAAAACTCCCATCCAATTTGTCTGGTTGTATGTACATCATTGAATTATAGAGGTTGATTTGTTTGACTTAAAGGGAAGCAACCAACTGCTTCAGGTTGCATCAGCATCTGCAGGAGCTTAAAGCTTAGAATTGGTCTATAATATTAAATATGATTATATAAATATATATTAGATATGATTATATAAATATATCTCAGATAAAATAATTAAAATATGATACGATAAGATAAATTATTAATATATTAAATTTTATATAAATAAAAAATATCTTAAATATGATTATGATGTAATAAAATACGTGAATATATATTTAAATTGCCGAAGTGTCGGTGGTTCACTGCCAGGCAGCACCAGCTAAAATCAACGGATAATGGATGCATCATTAAAAACTACGTACGATCACTTATGGCAAACGTCTTCATGTTTTGCAGGATGTCTTTAATGTAAAAAAAAAAAAATCAGGGTTTCACTCAAATGGATGTCATACGAGTGATAAGACACTCATTTTTGTGGTAGAGAATTAAGGTTTGAATCCGGATAAATGTATTGTTAGAGAGGGGTAGTTATATATCTTCAAAATTATAAAATAAATGAAAATATATGGATAAAGATAAAAAAAAAAGATTTCAGTGGTTTCAGTTATAATAGAATTTATTATATCTACTATCATAATAAATATAATGTAGATTAAAAACACATTCATTTGAGTAATTAAAATCTGTGAAAAGATTTCATTTTATAAAAACTTGATATATGAAAAGAGAGAAGAAAAAAAGAAAAAGAAAAGAAAGTTAGTAAGTAATTGAAAGCAGAACTCTGTCAGGGGTGAATGCATATAAATAAGAGGTGCAAGGGGTTTAGGCTTTATATGAAAGGAAGCAAAAGCAAGATGAAAGATGGTAGGGTGTTGAGGGTTGAGGGGAATGTCGGCTGGCTCGAAGGCTTAAACCAAAGAGGCTTTGGTTAAAAATAAAAATTTTAAGTCTCTAAAAGGCTTCGGACCAGGCTTCATTCCTCTCAAACCATACGCATTCCATCTCTATATATATGTTAATGAAATATACGTTAATGAAAAGTTGCTTCTTCAGCTTCTTGTTGGTAGGTTGCTTGATCTTCTTCTTTCACTGTCACTTTACACACACACACACACACACACACACACACACACACACACAGAGATCACATTGTATCTTAACTATGTTTGATGGGTATAAGATTATATTGTTTATCAACTACCTTCTTGTTTGGAAGACTAAAGAGTTTGGCTCTCATTTTTGTTTTTAATTAATTTTATTCATGTCAATATTTTTTATAGTTATTGCTTAAGCATCCATGCTTGCCTCTTTGTATGGCTAGCTCCAACCCTCTACTTGCTCTCTTGGATGAGTATATAAATTGTTACTTATAACAATTAGCAGCGAGAAAATCCAGATTGGACGAGGATAACCTTAAATCATTACTAGACGCATGTAACTCTCAGTATAAAAAGAATGAGATAAAGGCATTGAACCTTATAGGTCACATTTTGACTCTCGAACATTTTTATTATCTTAAGCCATTACTTTCTTCTTAAAAACTTTGGGATTTAGGTGTCAAATGTGTCTCGGAGTCCAAACTCCAATGCCTACTTAATTTCTTGCTCTTCTTTACAAGTCTTCCTTCCAACCAGAGCAGATCCTTTCTTC
>JBBYHM010198012.1:14229-30870 GCA_038381775.1 Adansonia rubrostipa
CAACAATTTTTTTTATGTAAGATTAGAAGATCAATTTTCTATTGTCAAATTGTCACAAATCAGACAATTGAAAATAGGGGACAGAGATTGAGGTAAAAACTAGGTTGCTCTCTTAAAATGATATGCACCTTTTTAGTCATCATACCCAATGCAAAAAGGTTTTATTGCCCATTGTCCCCCAAGATACAATAGGCCTAGTTACTCATTGTACATCTTACTAACTTGTATAAGTTAAAAGGTAAAAACTTTACCAAAACCGATACTTTCTTCATCAATTAATTAGCACTCAAAAAAGACATAGGAAGAACTTTTTAAATAAATATAATGGTTATATAATTAAAAGATTGAATTGAATTTTAAAATGAGATACTATGCAAATGAAAGTCGAATCCTGCTTATAACATAGGATTAAAACAAAACGAATAAAAGCATTTAAAACTAATAATTAATTTTTCTTTATAATTTCAGCAATTGGTTGTAATTTTTGTAAGCTTTCGATAATAAATACCATTAAAACAAACTTTTATATAAATTTAAGACCATTAATTGCAAGTTTTGAAATTTAGATAATAAATGGTTTCAAAGTTTTATTTCTTTATTATCAGTTTGGTAAAAAAGACATTTTCTCTTTTTTTTTAAATTAAAATACCCCATCACGTTTGGGGCTTATAACTCTGCATCAAATTCTCTTAAAAAATCATTTTTTTCTTTCACTCCTTTTTGGTTCATGGGTCATATGTGTTCAAGAAAAACTTGAAGTGCAATCTTATTTTTATTTTGAGTAGGCATTGTATGCGAGGGATAGTAATTTCAAAAGAGCACTTGCACCATAATGGGAAAACTATATCTTCCATGGAAATGCCTTACCTTCAATCTTCTTCTTCTTCTCCACTATTGTTCTTATTTTCATTACATTAGTCCAAAGGGATTTCTGTAACATAAAACAATTTTAGGATAAAAATACTTCTCCAAAGGGATTTCTGTGATGAATAATGAAGTGGAGAAAATTGAAATGTCTAGCAAAGACACTAAAAGATACTTTGATATTAAACCAAAATTAAGGATTTATTTCTTGAAAGGACTATCTTAGTCAATAGCAAAAAATTATGCTTTGTCCCTAATTGGTTTTTTTGTTTTGATACTTGAATTAGTTTTTGTTTTTACAAAACTTTGAAATTCATCAAGAGTATGATTGAAGAACAAAAAAGTACAGAGATAAGTCTTATAAAGTGTAAAACATTTTTTCGAAATGTCAAAGTACACAACTAACTCATTGTACTACTTTATGTGATAATAGTAGGATATATTTATATCTATGTGATTAACTATTAAATTGCATTTATTTTTTTCCCCTAAATACTTATTCTTAAAGATGCTTGATTGAATTCTTTCAAAAATCGGATATGTTTATATGGGATTATCATTAGTTAAGATTTCATTTTATTATGATTTGATACATAATTAAAGTATCATGTTCAAGCGATGATGAAAGAATAGGTTTAAAAACAATCTAAGAGATTTGTGTGAGAAATCACAACAAATATAAATTGGTGTGTGAATGAACACCAAAGTTTCATAAGAACACAATGACAATATTTATCCATTTTCTGAATAAAATTAACTAATTTTTTTTGCTAAAATATTTTGTGATATTAGAGAATACATGTCACTAGAAGATAAGAGATTTTTAGAGACAAGACAAGAGGATGATAAAAAAATCATCTCTATCTTGAATTTAATAGTATTGAGATGAATTTTGTCCAAATTTTGGGGAAGATTTGTGCATATTCATCTTCAAAAATTTCAAAGACACAATCTTAAAAGATGATTGTTAGGGATGATTTTTTATCTCTAAAACTTCTAAGGACATTTTTTATATTTTGGAAACAATTATTGATTATATTCAATTTCTTTAAATTTTTCAGTATGTTACATAAGACTCTTTGATTAAGTATTTTATGTTTGATAATTATGTGAATTACATTCTTTTTAAGTTCTTTAGGAATTTATTTCCTAAGATAGAAAAGTGTTAATGCTTGGTTTAATGCATATTGTTTTATGTATGATTTACATAGCATGTGATTAATAGAATGAAATGATTAAAATATAACTTCTAGCGTTAATTATTCAATTATTTATGAATCGGTTTAAAATGAGTAATTTTATTTTTATAATTCTACTAAAAATTTATGAAATAAAGCACTCTTGTTTATAATTAAAAGGTGTGATAGAATGCAACATAAAATGTTAATAGTAAAGGTTAGTGCTTGACTTCTAAACTCTTGATTTGAGACAAGGTCTTGTAGTGATGTTTAACAAACATGTTATAATAAAATTATGATAAAAAGAAGAAAAAAAAACCTTAAATGAATTTTAAAGAGAGTAGAATCAAACCTAAGTATTTAAAAGGTTTACTGACGTGGAGCAATGGTTAAGGTTTTCAAAACCTATAAGATATTAAACAAAGGGGATTTAGATGCATATATTTTGGGTATATATATAATAAAGATACTTAGATTCATGTTAAATGAATCTAAAATATTCGATTACATTTAATTTTGTTGTTGTATAAAGGATATTATATGACAACCATTATTTAAATCAATTCCTCCATGCAAATACATTGCTCAAGGAAGTTCATATGAACTAAGAAAGAATTCTTCAAATAATTAAAAGTGAATGAAGACCTTGTACGTGAAAATATAAAAGAGCTGGAAAAGTAAAATTTATGATTCATAAATTCCTTATTAAAAGAATAAGGAAATCAAATGAAACTCAGATTTTATATTTTTACTTGTTTAAAGAACAAAGGAGGTTGCAACTAAAACTATATAATATATTTTTGTCATGAAATCTAATTTTATATTTTGTTTAGACAAATCAAGTCTCAAGAAATAGCGTTCTAGAAAAAAGCTATAAATGACTGTTTACAATCATGAAATGATAATTAAATGATGTTGCAAACCATTTGGATGCAAATAGAAATTTACATATTATTCATGAAAAGCTAAATGTTTGCTAAGGTGATTTTGACTATCTTTAAATGATTCAATGAAGAATGTGATGAATTACTATGTGATTTTTATTAAGGATTTATTGTCAGAGATTGATGTGTTTGTCTTGCATTTTTATTGTTAGTATAAAGCATGCTTATTTAAAAAATTGTGTTATTTTTATAATTACTTGATGCAAGTATACATATATCAATGTTTTTTAAGTATGAGTTTTGATAAAGACAAGATGATTGATAATGAGTTAGTTACATTCATTTGTGATCATAATCTTAATGATGATTATAAATTATTTCATGACTAAGTTTTAAACTTGAGATATACATGCATTTTAATATTTTGTTACATGTTTAAACTGTACATAATAGTTTTGTTATATGTAGACCGGTCTATGAGTCAAATTACTTGCTGAAACTTGAAAGTCTATCTAATGTTTGAAAAAGCTTACAAAAATATCAGACCAAAAAAATAGATTTAGGCAAAGAAACGAGGCATGTTTAAAAAGTGGGTCAGGTCTTGGATCAAATATTTAAGGCTTGAGCCCGAACTAACTCGATTTTCGATTTTATAATACATATTATTTTTATATTATATATTATATAATATAAAGAATAAATATATATTATATCACGTCTAAACATTAAAAATATGTGAAATTATCCATGTTTTAAAACTTAATAAAAGAAAAAATTATTAAAATACTACCAATTAAATAAAAATAAAATATTTTAAATGTTTTAAAAAAATAACATAATAGACTTGAATGGACTTGGGCTACCCATTTATAAATATGAGTAAGTTTAGGATAAATTTGAAGCCCATATTTTGGTCAAACCAAGTACATATGGCATTGATACCATACTTAAGATCAACTTGAATCCAGACGAACGCCCTTTTTTATCTAATTAAACTTGAGATTTTCTCTGTGATGGTTATTGCTTTTATCATTTTTATGATTAAAGAATATGCATTATATTATGACATAATATTTTTGTCACTAACATCTTTATATATTTTTTTTTGACGAATCTTAAGATTTATAAATATTTCAGGAATAAGAAATTATATGTACAAAAAAAGGTGAATCTTTTCTACAATGGCTATTAATTTGGAAACAAATTGACATGGTGGCAAATGAAGATTACAGGATTGTAATGTTTACTATAAGGTAGTGAATTGAGTAATCATAAACATTTGTGGAATAAATTCTATGTAACATGTCATGTCTCTTATTTCAGTGTTGCCTTCAAAGATTTATAGTGAAACCCTCAATTTAACATTAAACTTGTTAAGATACTAGCATGGTTTGGAAATACAATTTCAAACCAAATGGCTAAGTAACAAATTCAAAAGGGAAATAACGGGCGACCAAAGTTTATAATAGAAAGATATCTGTAGACACCTTATTTTGTCCAGTCCAACGTCTAAAGCATCAAAAGTCATTATTCAAGGCACCATTGAAGTCATTCTGATGAGCATGGATAAGTCCCCCCCTCATTCCTAACCAAGGTGAGGTGTTCAAAGAGTCAAAGGTATGAAAAATCCATATTTTTACATGGATCTATCGATAAATAGCCTCTATGTATCAATTTAGGGCTTCTAGATCATCAAAATTCAAGATTCCACTGTTTGTATTGATACAATGAGTAATATATCAATACACAAGTCAGTGTATCAATATATAAGCCAACTGTATTGATAAAAGCTTATGTTGTAGCTAAAATTGTGATTTTTAGCCAAAATATATCGCTAGACAAGTGATTATATCAATACACCCTACTAAGACCTGATGATTCATGTATTCATATGTTATTCTATATTTTGTCGAGTCATAATCGTGTTTAAGATTTTTTATATTTGTATCAATTTTGAAACGTTTATAATTTGTATTATATAAATTTTGAGAAAATATTCATGTCGTGTTGTATTTGTATTTTTTTGACTTTATACGTGTCATATTCATGTAATCGTGTCAAATATTGCCAGGTCTAACCTTGCTATATATCGATACAATCTTCATTATATCGATACATTCTAATTTTTTTGCCTAGATGTATTCGATACAAAGTGCTTTTTTTGGCTTAAGTCAAGGTATTTTCACCCTTCATTGTATTTGATTAAAACTCAAATTTAGCCATGATTTTGGCTTCAAAAATCATCCAATATCAAACAGAGCCTCATCGATATCATATGGATTTATTTTTAGGCCTTAAGCATTGGATTTTAACATTTTCAAAGGGTTCATTAAGCTTGGAATAAGGGCATTTCATGGTAAAATTTCATTTATTTAAGGGTAAGCTAGACATTGCTCATTTGCTCATCCTACGCATGACATTATTTTGCTATAGGAATAGTACAGTAGCCAATGAAAGGTTGAAAGCTTAGCCTTTAGTACCATCATTCATCAATTTGTGCATGCTAAATGTCCTAAATAAGCATATTGTTAGGTTATTTTTATGGCTGAAATCAATCTCTATATAAATGTGATTTTCATACTCAGCCAATGGATATTCACTACACTATTACATTAGCCTCCCACTCGCTCCACCTTTAGCCTAAACACTATTCACATAGCTCCCTATTCACCCCTCCTAAAACCCTTCTGAAACCTCCCATTTACTTCAATTTTACCCTCTAATCTCTGCTCTGTTAATACTATAACTCTCAATCTCCTTAATTTTATTCCTTTTTTTGCCAATTAACAGTAAAGAAAAGGAGAAAAGTGAGCTCAAAGTTGGAGTTATTTTTTGCTCAAAGGCATTAGTAAGCCATCAATGTTACCATGACCTTTTTAGGACCTTCATGCATTATTATGGTCTTAGTTATGGTTGTTCTAGGATTTTGATGATTTTTTTAATATTGTTTGGATGATCAAAAATATCAGCCATGCATTTTAATGCATTTCTACCATGTTTTGATTGATTAAATGTTGAGCTATGTTGTTGTTTTGGATGCTCATATATGGTTTTCACACTTTGTTTAGTTTATCATACATTTGCTAAAATGACTATGATTATTTGCAAAAATCTGTTTTTCAAAAAAACCCCAAGTTAAGCCAACATTAACTTCAATAAATGGGATTAATGTTAACTTAATGTTTTCATTAATTGGTCCTCCAAATTTGAGGATAATCAAGCTTAAATGTTGGGATTCATGGCCTAATGAAGGAAAATAAAATCTATTTGCAGCCTTAAAGAAAATTTTCCATCTCATAACATCTCTGTTTGGATGTCTTATTTTGAGCCTTGTGTTGTGATTGTTGGCATGAATAACTAGCGATTCATTGGCCTATTCTTTGGGATTTGGATTGGTCCACTATCCTACTACCATAAACCTAAAATTCTAGACATTTGGATGCTTGAAATCTTTGCAAATGATTAGGAAGCCCTCAAACCAAAAACCCCCTATTTTGGTATTAATAACACAGCGATCTCGACTTAAAAAATTTTTTGTAGACCCTAAATGATTTTTATGAAATTTTTTATATTTTTCCCTTAATGAGCATCAAATCACTTTTCCAATGATACCTTGTTTGCTCGATCATTCTGAATGTGAGAGTTATGATTTTTCAAACCTTCACTGTCTAGAACCCCAGAAATAAGCAATTTGTATTTTTTGGGCCATTTTAACCATGATTTTCCTTTATTTAAAAAATATTTTTCCTCAAAAGTTTATGAAATTCCTTTTCTAGAAATGTGTCGTTTGTAATTTAATAATACTAAATGAGTCTAGAATAATTTTTCGAAGTTCTCTACACCATTTTTGCGTGCATGTGCTATCAGTGTTGAATCAAACTCGATTTCCAAAATTAATTCCTCTTAGAAAGCAATTTTTTGATATTTTTGGAATATTTTTATATTAATCCTTTTTAAGTTACCTTTCTAATGGTATCTCGTTTACCACCTGAAGCTTATAGATCTGTTCCAAAATAAATTTGAGAATGCAGATAGCGCAATGCTGTTCCTTGTTTTTGGTATTACTCAAAATTAACTAATTTCCCCCAATTCCAATTTTAAAGGTATTAGTATGCCTCTGAGTGAACCCGATAGACCCCTAGCCAATTTTTAAGTTACCTATCACTTTAGGCTCAGATTAAGGCTCGAACACATTTTAAAAAAATTAATTTTATTTTTTTTAATTTATTGGTTTTAATTTAAAATATATATTTTCACTAAAAATATTCCAAATTTACCTAAAGTTTTCTTCTATGGAGATACTCTAATCCTATTTCCCGAGGAGATACTTTAACTCAGTGTTTCAAAACTTCAGTCAAAAATCCAAAATTTTCTCTCTCATGAACCCCACGTATTTTAACCAAACCTTGGTTTTCATGCCTTATGTGACCAACGAGTCTAAACGCATCTCAAAGTTGTTATTTTGGTTATTTCTCAATAACAAAGGATAATTACGAGATACATCCCAACTGTCTTTCTTTTCTTTGCTCTGTATGTTTTATTTTTATGCATTATTTATTGTATTTTTTCTTTGCCTTGCTAGCACGTTTCTTTTCTTAATGATAATTTTGCGTCCATTTTTGAAAATCAAATTTCCTAAAATTCAAGGTAATGTTCTACGTCAGTATCCTCTGGTGCTTGAAATAGAATATATTTTTTCAATTTTATTCAAAAATTTTTTTATCAAAGCCTTTATGTTTCTCATTCTTCCCACGGCTGCATAGAGAGATACAAATTTATTATAAAAACTTAAATTTAATATTTTTAAAATTGTATTTTAAGAAGGGGATTACATATGAATAACGACTGTATAAAAACCAAGAAGACTGAAACCTAGATAACTTATGGCTAGATAGTACCGATTTAAGGTGTCATGGGGTTACTAACCTTTCCATGCAAAATTGACTCCCAGACCATTTTTTAACGAACTTTGGTATACATAGACCATAAAATAGTATTTCAAATTTTGTAACTAGAAAAAACCAATTTTGATAGGTGTTTGATCATGCCTAGCCCAAAATGATCGGTGGTAATTCTAAGTTTTTAGCTACTTCATGGTGGTTATCCAAGACCAATTGGATGAGCAATTCATCCAATAGTCTCCGCTATTCTTATTACAAGAAGCATATTTTTCTCACCTTATCATACCATTTTCAAATTCCCAATTAAGGGATATACTTTTTAAGTTAGTCGCATCCATTTGAGTGATCGGGTAGGGGCATATTGCTACAATGTGGAATACTTGAAATCTTTTCTGTTGTTATTAAAATTTTAAGATTTTCATTTGTTATAACTTGAGTTATAAGCATGGATTACAGTAAATGGAAGTCTAAAGGTGTTGTTTTTAATGATGATATAGAAAAGACTTATCGTCATCAAGTAAAAAGATAGCTACTCAAGACTAAGGATGGTAATGGAGTGGGGTGGGGTGAATATTGCAAAATCTACCTCCATCCTGCTAGTGGACTACTCTGCTTTACCACCTGCTGTGCTTCTCTATGGATATTGAATTTTGAATACGACTACCACTGCCCCTCCTATCTTTCTTACTTGTCTTGTCAAATAATAAACCATACAATTTCAAGAGAAAAAACATTTTTGAAGCTTGTCTAAAAATAAAACATAAAACAACATAACATAAAACATACATTACAAAAGATGTAATTATCATATTATCCTTCTTAAAAAAAAAAAATATTTAAAGACAAAATAGTAATTTCAATCCGTGGGGCAAAGTGGATAGGCAAATACTATAATCACTCCATACCTCGCTTTCAAACAAAAAACCCTGCTTTACCCCACCTCGCCTCCATTGTTCAGAAAAACCCTTTCCACTTGGAACGAATAAGTTTGAAATTAATAAGATAGTTCGAGTTTTACCATCCTATTCAAGACAATAAGACATTATAAGATAAAGGAAGATACTAGATTTAAAGTTTTCTTATTACAAAATATGTCAATTTTGAGAAATACTATCATTATTCAAGATGTTGATATTAATGAGATTACAACTAAAAAATATTGGATAAAAGGAGTTCCATTTCAAAACTGTTTGATTATTTTAAGTGACACTAGTCATTTTAGATGTGATACAGCAAACTCATTGTAATTAGAAACAATCAAATAATGCAAAAAATTAGGTAAATTACTGCCTATAAATCAAATATTAGTTCATCCCTATACTAAACCATTGTTAGCTAACACAACAAGAGATATGCAAATAGCATCGGTATATTAGAGATAATACGGATTGATAATAACTTTATCTAATTGATATAGATTAAAAAATTGATCTTTTAAGTTCAAAAGATAATATCTTTGTTCAACGATCATTGTGTATGAGAGTTCATAGATATTAATTTTGACTTGTCCGAGAAATTATGTACGAGATAGATCATATCAATCTTTAAAATAATGGGGGGGAATAAAAAAAACTATTTCTTATAAAGTATTATATATAAATGTCACTTATAAGTATGATGATAAGTAAAACAGAAATTATGAATACTTTTGGCAAAGTCTATTTAAGTGGAAAAGACAAAGATCGCTTCTTATAAATTTTTAATTAATCTTAAGAGTATTTACTATCATGGGATCAAAGCAAAGGCCCATATTAAATTATGTTGCCAATTGAGAAGCATATAGACCATTGTAAAGTATGTATATTTTTTTTAATCTCATATTCAATTTGAAGATTTAAGCCTTGACTATATTTAAATATATAATTTACACGTAAACCTACTTGCATTTTTTTTAAGTGTTTTAAATTATTAATAAAGGTTTGAGAAGTGTAATTTGTATTGGTGTTGAAAAATGAATTTAACAAGTAATTAATAAGACTCTATTAACATAGAAAATACATAGGCTAATTCAGAACTTTACAAAATAAGTTACTCCAAATCATTCAAAGTTCAAATTGTGAAAGCAACTACAATGATCATATATGTAATTAATGCAAATTTTAAGAATAAAAATTTTTATATCTTGTTAAAAATTTTATGTGATTAAAATAATTATAATAATTAATTATTATTTTAAAATAATAATTAATTTAATATGATAATCCTTAAAAATTATCTTTAGGAAAGTCTTTTAATTAAATTTTGATATTTGTTCTGATTTTCCTACCAAATTTTGGTAGAAGTTGTTGGAAAAGCCCCGATTTTTGTGTACGAAAACCAAAGATAACATCCCGAAATTTGACAACCAGTCTTGTCTTAATCAAAACAAAAACCATAATTTCAGAAACCGCATCGTTACGGCCAAAAACAACAACGATCATTTACCTGCCGCCACCTTCTCGAAATTTTCATAGTTGAAAATGGAGCAATTAATTGAAGTCCAAATGCCAATAAAAAATTAATTATCTCCTTTTCCTGTGTACTGTTTCTGTCAGTTAGCATCAGATCCATCTTGTGTCAATCAAGTAATTGATTAGTAATTCTGATCTTAATTTACAAAAGGACTCTTTAAATAATAATTAAATAAATTTTTAAACAGCCTATCCCTTAATTTAGTTTAATACAACCAGAGATCTTTGTTCTTTTCATTACACGACAACGATTCCAGTGGAATATCTTTGTCCGAGAAAAGCAACCTTTTAAAATATCTTATCTTTGTTGTAGTGTGCGCTCTGCATCATCCACTAGCATACGGATTCACCCCCCACTGTCCATCAGACAAACCATCTCTGCCGTACATCCGAAAAAAGCGAAAAAAAAAAAAACTGACTCTGTAATATTAAAATACTATTTGATGATCAAACGCTCATCCCAAGTGCACACACCGGACTTCACGCGCTCCATCGGGTTGCGCGTCGACAAAGTATTCATGTGGTCCAAATTGATTCCAAGAAAAGTTTCAGATAATAAGAAATCCTTCTCTTCTCCCTAATTGCTTTTTTTCTTTCTTTTTTTTTGTTTTTAATTTTCAACGTTAAAATAATTTTAATCAAATACATTTGATTGTTTGATTAAAGATTTTTATTAAATATTTTATAATTAATAAAATTATGATACATTTTAAAATAAAAAAAATACTTATTTTCTTCTCAATATGTCCGTCCATATAAGCAAAATTTGTCTATTATCATTGTGCCACTTCAATCTTCACTTCAACGTAAACTAGTTTAAAAAATTACAATAGTTTTCTTTCTGTTAAAATTAAAGGCTTCCTGACTACAAATCAAAGAGAAGGCTCATTTAGATATAATAAAAATATAAAAATTTATTTAAAAAAAATTAGTTAATGAATATTTTAATATATTAACAAAAAACATATATACTAATTAGATGGTAAATAAAAAAATAATTTAATTTTTATTTCCTTTTTGGTTTATTAAAATATCTAGCGAATACAAAAATATAATTAAGGCATGATTGGATGATTTTGCCATATCAATATAATAATTTTATATTAATTATAAAAAATTAATATGTAAGAATTATTTATTTTAATTAATTTTTAATTATTGTCCATTAAATTGATTAAATAGCTATAGAAATGAAAATATATAAATAATTCATAATTAGAAAGCAAATTAACAAATAAAATAATTATATTTTTTTTTCGTTTTTATTTTTTAGATAAGCAAACAACAAAAAATTGATTAGCGTTTTAAATAAATAGCAAAAGAAAAAAAATTCATTAAAGTTAGTCCTTAAAGTAAGCAATTAACTTAGAGATTAATTAAATTAAATTATTATGATAAATTTTGCTAAAATATCTTTAATTAAATATAATGATTAAAGTATGATATAGATGTAAATTTCGTTTAGATAAATAATAACTCTCGTTAGAGGACATGTAGCATAAAATTAAAACTTTTTTTGATAATGTTAATTAAGCTTGATAATTTTGAATATACAATACACATATAATATTAGAAAAATAATTAAAAGATAATATGATAAGAAAAATAACATGAACACAATGAATAGATAAATATATCAAAATTTACATAAACAAATTATTGTTGAGTCAAAATTTATATAAATATATATTACTTTAAATATAAATATGACACAAAAAAATAATATGAAGATGACAACATGTGACACAAAATCAAAATTATTTGAATATTATCAATTAGACTTGACAATTTAAAATACAATATAATTAGACGACATGAAAATAATACAATAAAAATAATTAAAATGTGGACATAATACACAAAATGAACATAATATTAATATACGAATGTGTCAAAATTTACATAAATGAATTATAAGCTTGTTAAAAGTTATATAAATATATAATAACTTAAATACCATTAAAACAAAAAAATTATATGAATATAACATAAAAGTATAAAATAAATAAATAAACACCTAAAATAATTTTTTTTACAGAAAAAAAAAAGGCAAACCTTTCCATGGCAAGCTATGGTGAAGTAATCCCTCAATAGTAATTATTAAAAAAATAAAAAAATAAAATTAAAAATTAATTTTTAAAAAATTAAATAAGTAAAAATTACTTAAAAAAATTTAAAAAAATCAAATTCATCTAGCATCGGTCGATGTCTATTGATATTGGTTGATATTAACCAATAAAAATCAATACTAACTGACAAAAAAACCGAACTTATGTGGTACTCGTACGTTCCGTTTTACGTTCAAAGTAGTACCAAAAGAGTTTAGGCTCCGCCGCTCTGGACACCAAGAAGAAAGAGCTCACTAAACCTGCCTTAGTGTCAACTCTTAATTAACACCCAAAAAAAAATTTTTGGCAAAGTAATTAAACAAAACACCTGTCTGCAAATCTTTCGTTTTGAATTCCAATTGTTGATCTAATTTGAAGGCCAATTTCAAGGACTTCTTTCATTTATCGTTATAAGATTAATAGATTTCATTTCGCTGAAATGAACACTTAATTAAAGGTCCAAAATCGAAAATTTTTAAATTTTAATCTATGGTTAAGAGCGGGCATTGCATACTCGCTTTGCCTCACCGTGCTTTGAATAGCCCTACTTTCGTACGGAAATTGGAGCATCACTTAGAATCCCTCAATCCAGACTTCCTTCAAACAAGCGTCCTTCTCCAAGAGCAGATGTGGTATTTCTTCTATTATACAATACCGTGGTTTGTTTCATTAAAATTAATTTTTAAAAAATAATTTTTGAAAAATTTTAAATTTATCTAAAAAATAGAGTTTTCTTTAAGTTTGAATGACCCAATAAAAAAAATATTGTTTGGTTTTCTTGAAAAGTCAACTTTTTTTGAATAGTAATATTGAAATAAATATTAAATTATTTATTTTTCAATTGATTATTAAAATTTTAATATTAAATTTTCAAATAGTAATATTTTAATCACAATATTTAATATTAAAATATTATAGGATTAGTACTTAAAATATACCATTTATTATTGTAATTATTATAATTATTATTTACAATTTTTAAATAGTAGCATTGACATAATTATTAAAATATTAAAGATCATTTATCATTAAACTATTAATTTTTAATTTTAAAATAGTAATATTTTGATAATAAAATTTAATACTAAAACATTATATTAATATTAAATACTTAAAATAATACTATTTATTATTGAAACATTAATTATATAAATATTTAAAATGTTTAAACATAATAATAATCATTAAAATATTATTTATCTTAATAGTTCTACTATTCAAATGTTAATATTTTTATTAAAAATTTATTATTAATATTTATAAAATATAATTTAAATTAAATTATTTTTAAAATAATCATACGAAGATATTTTTTGAAAATATATTAAAAGTACTTTTTAATGTTCAAAATATTGATAATATTACAATTTATTATTAAAATAATATATTATATTAAAATTTGTTTTTAAAATAAATTATATTATATTATATTATTAAAAATTAAAAATGTACGTTTAATAATATTCAAATCTAAATATTAAAAATTATATTATTAAAATAATTTTATTTTAATATTTTAAAAATTAAAAATTAAATATTTTTATTTATAGTAATAGTTGACTTAAATTAAGTTAATTTACAATCTACAAATCCTATTATTTAATAGTAAATTTTTTTTTAACAATATCTTTTCCTTTTTAAAAAGCAATTTTAAAAAATATTTTATTTTTAATTAAATAAATTATTTTTTATAAAAATATATTAAAAAATATAAAAAATATAAAAAATATTTTTTAAATTATATTTCGCGGATGCACAAGTTAAAGTTAAAATCACTTTATTTATCTGTTTTTGTTCCGTCATTTATGTATTACTTCTGCGGCTTAGAAGACGCTTTTTTGTTGTCGTTTGGTTTTTACCTGACCTTTTAAAAATGGAAGTCTGATGTAACATTTCATCAGTTTAACTTTTTATCTTTCTGTCTTTACTATTCGGTCTATTTCGTCTGTTAAATTTTGTTGTTTGTTTTGGGTGACAGCTAGATTTGATGGTGAATATTTATCTGAATCACAAGCTTTAGCTTAAGGATCCACGGAAAAATTAATTTTAGTAGGATTAAAAATTATAATACCAAATGAGTTTATTATTTTAATTATAAAATTAAATATTATAATAATAAAATTAAAATTAATGATAAATATAATTTTAAAATAATAATAACAATAAAAAAATTGTAATAAAAAATAAATAATGAATGCTATAAAAATTGAATAAAAAAACAATGGAAGAATTAAAAAGAAAAATTACCTTTTCTATTGAGGTCCAATTAACTCACTAGATTTATGCACTTTTAGTGAGATTGGAGAGCCAATAAAGATGTAACCCCCGAGGAGATGCATCCAGTAAGGAGAATAAACGCGATGGAATCCAAACCCACTCGAAGAGTGACAGTGTGATAGTGAAGACGTGGCGACGTTGTGAGCAACTTTAGATACAATAAGGTTACACACAATAATTGAAAAAAAATTAAAATATAACATAAAATATAATATAATATATAAAAAGAAAATATATATACACTATGAATATATAAACTGATTATAATTTAAATAAAATAAATTTTTAAAATATTAAAAATTATATAAATATGTAATATTTAAAACATAATTATAATATATAAAATTTTTAAAATCTGACCTAAATATATAAATTTAGATTCATTTATTTAGGAAGTAGTGTGAAATAGAGTGATTCCCATGCACATGTGAAGGCAAATGGCTATGTTTATAGCAATGGCCTTTATCGTTTTGCCAATTTCTTTGTTCGCTTCTGGGATAATGTACAGAGAGACTCCCAAAACGTGACTCTTACAATGGCATCTTTCGTAGTAAGCTCCCATGAATAAGGGCCACCGGATCTGATTTTATGACCGAGTGTTGGAAGAAAATGAATTACTCATAATTACCAAACGAAAATATTTTGTTAAAAAATTATTAGAATAATAAAAAAAAAATCTCTTGAGATTGATAAAAGTAAACTTCATCTTTCGATTTGAGTTGTCTTTCCAAAATTTTATAAAAACATTACTTTTTTGAAAGACGTGTGTATTTCTTCTAAAATTTCAATGAAGAAAACAGGATAACTTTTAAGTTAATAAAGGATAACATCATTTTCCATTAGGCTGTGCTGGCAACTTGAATTAAAAAAATATATAATTTGCATAATAAAACTTATATAAATATAATATTTATAATTATTTATAAATTTATAAATTTATTAAATATTGATTTTGTGATAAAATTGAAATATATATAAATATTTTTTAATTTAAAATTAATATTTTTATATATAGAATCATATTTAATTTTAATTAATTTATAACATAATGTATTTTTTCCTACAAATTCTATGTCAAATAAAATTTAAATTTAATTTTTAAATTTATATTTTCAAACACAATATTAAATAATTTTTAAAAGTTTTATTCCTTTTTTAATGAGTATATTTTTATTTGGATCAAATTTTCATTCTTCTATTTTGACAGCCGTAATGTGTAATTTTTCTACCTCCAAATTTCCACCAGCATAATGCTTAATTTGAACGGCAGCAAATTTTTTGTGAAAAACTCTGATGACCATTGATTCGATGGGGAGCTCAGTGAAAAACTCTCATTGTAATGTTCACCCCCCACAAAATGCCCCGGAGGCACTAAACCCTCTGACAACCTCGAAAACTGAAACTGTCTGTTCTACTGTCGGCTGTAACGCTTAAATGCATTTGCGTCTATCGTATTTATATAATTTTACGACTAATAATTAATAGACATTTAAAATATTTTAATTAATTTTTATATTATATCTTATTTTGTAAAATAGTGTCCAAAGCTACAAGTTATAATAACGTTCCCTGCTTCCCCACCCTTTTACTCTGTATTTGTTGTTTTCTTCCACCCCCCCCCCCCCACCCCGACCTTCTCCCTTTTTTCTTTATTTTTATTTTTATTTTTATTTTTATTTTTTAATGAGATCATGTGCCGTATTAAAGTACTCAAATTTGATTTCATATGTTACTTGAGTAATACAAGTTCGATTTCATGATAAATGAGTTGAGTATTCCCGTAATCGAAGTAGCTTGGCTGGTTTATAACAGAGATGAAGAAAATATTTTGATTCTATTAAAATTTTAATAAATTTAAAATGTTTAATAAAATTTAAGAAAAAAGTAGAAAAAATTCTCAAAAATTAATATTATGAAATATAAGAAAATTGAAGCTGTAGTTATTAGATAAAGAGGAGAAGATATAAATTCAAAATAAC
>JBBYHM010198228.1:0-32903 GCA_038381775.1 Adansonia rubrostipa
AAAAAACAAAAATCATACCTTAATCTCTCCAACAAATTTTAATTTCTACAGAAAATCTTAATTAGTACAAAAAATATTAAATCATGATAATAATAATAAAAATAATAAATTACAAAGTTGAATATCATGTTATTTAAATAAAAACCTTAAATTATATCTTAATCAAAACTAATAATTAAAATAATAAATTACAAAATTAATTATATTTTAATATTATAAAAATATTTTTATAAATAAAAATTAAAACATACCTCACAAAAAATTTCTTTTCTTTTTTCTCTTCGATACGAGAAGAAGAGCTTCAAGCTTTATTTATAAAGAGCTTGAAGCTCTCACCCACTTCTTCTCGAATCATTTCCCCCTTCTAATAATTGATTGTAAATGTTTAAGGTCACAGATAGCAAAGTCCATGACCTTAAACACAATGCCTTGCCATAAAATGGTAAGGCCGGCCCCTCTCTTCTAGTAAAATAATTGAGACGGGTGGGTGGGGAATCTTAAGTGGGAACATGCCCATATCGTATTTGGTTCTCGCCATCCCAAATCGATTCAACGCAAAATAAAAAAAGCATATTTCGAGAATTAAATTAAAAATAGCATAAAATTAAAAATAAAAAAATTATCAATATTCATATTAAAAAGCCACTAAATTCATCTACTTTTCATCGTTTTAACACTTGTTAGGGTGCTAGGACTCTTTCACATCGAAGGTTAAGGGCATTTTGGTAATTTTCCTAAAATCAAATCTTAGATAGTAACCGAGATGCTTGTATGCAAAAGGTGCATATTTAGGATATGTTCACCTAGTTTTCATTATTTTAAAGCTCATTAAGGTTATCAAGATACTTTCATATCGAAGGTATACCCTAGGAGCATTTTGATAGTTTTTCCACTAGGATGCTTTTATGCGAAAGGTGAATTTTTAGGATTAGTTTAGTCTTCCTAGATCATTTTAGAGTCTATTAGGGTATCGGGACACTTTCATGTCGAAGGTGTACCTTAAAGGCATTTTGGTAATTTTTCAAAATTGAATCTTAGATAGTAACTAGGATGCTTTTTTGCAAAAAGTGCATGTTTAGGATATGTTCATCCAATTTTCATTATTTTAGTGCTTGTCAGGGTTATCGGGATACTTTCACATCGAATGTATTCTTTAGGGGTATTTTGATAATTTTTTCACTAAGATGCTTCTACACTGAAAGTGAATTTTTAGGATTGGTTTAGCCTTCCTGGACCATTTTAGTGTCCATTAGGGTACTGAGATACTTTTATGTCGAAGGTGTACCCTATAGGTATTTTGGTTATTTTATTTTGATTCGAGTCTTAGATAGTAACCGAGATGCTTCTATGCCAAAGGTGCATATTTAGGATAAGTTCATTATTTCATCATTATTTTAGTGTCCTTTAGGGTTACTGGGATACTTTGACATCGAAGGTAATACCCTAGGGGCATTTTGGTAAATTTTCACCAAGATGCTTTTAAGTTGAAAGTGAATATTTAGGATTGGTTTAGCCTTCTAAGATTATTTTAGTGCCCGTTAAGGTACCGAGATACTTTCATGTCGAAAGTATACCCTAAGAGCATTGTGGTAATTTTCTTGAGTCTAGTCTTAGATATGCATTCTGATGCTTTTAGGCCGAATATGCATATTTAGGATAGGTTCGCCCTTTTTTCAAGCCTTTTTGAGTCTTTTAGGGGTTATTGGGATCTTTCATGTTGAAGGTATATCGTAAGGGGATTTTCATAATTTTGCATTAGAACTAGGTCCTATGTGAATTCTAGGATACTTTTATGTCAAAAGTATACATTAGGAATAGATTCGTCATATTGGACTATTTTTAGGTCTTAGGATCTGTATTTTTAATAAAATCAGATATTTTATAATTAAGGCAATGTCTCCTACTTAAATTTATACATAGAATTCCTACTAGAATATGTGAGGGGTTCTAAAAATTATTTTAATAACAAGATATCTTTTTTAAAATGAAAATTGAGATTTTTCAATTTTTGTAAAAATAAAAACCTTTCATACTCCACAGGTTCTCTAGTGGACTATGATAGAGAATGATAAGATCTTCATGTTCTCTTGGTTCTCGGAGAGGATATGGAAGATATTTGATTTTTAAAAATATTAAAACTCAAATTTTTCTCATCCAGAATAATAAATTTGTTTAATAAAATATTATGGGAATTATAATTAAATATCCAATATTAAAACCAAATAAAAATCAAAATTTATGTTAACACGCGATTAATAGGTTCTAATTGCCAGGCATGACGAGAAGGTCAATCCTTACTTGTGATTATAACTGACTCTTGGACTATTTTAAGCGACCTCTGGTATAAGTGTAGACCTCGGAGTATGTTTATGGGTTTCATAATCCTTACAATATGAACTCCAGTAGGTGTCCAATCTCACCTGGCTAAAATAAGATTGGTGCCTATTCCTAAAAAAATGGTCATTTTGTAACGACTATTTGGAGAAGTCAAGTGAGCGTTCATCTGGAAAACTCAATCCCTAGACACTAAACAAGAATAATAATAACAATAATGATATGGTCCCTAAATTGAGATAAAAACCAATGATATATATATATATATATATAAACAATGGATACATTCACCATTTTAAGTCGAGCTAGTTAGGATTCGTATCTAGGTCATGTTATGACACAAAGTCATCAATTTGAACTTGATAGACTGACCTTTATCTATAATCTGAGAAGTTCAACATTTGAATCTTATTAATGAGCTAGGCACTTCTTTCATCCTTCCATGACTTTGAGTCAACTCAACAAACCATGAAAGAACAAATTAGTAGGTAACTTTGTTTATTGATTGCATCCCTATGCAACTCCTAGATTAATTAGGTGGCAACTCTTTGCCTAAATACATTGTATGCATTTCACCTAACCATTGCCTTTAACATCATGCGATCAAGTTGTACACATACAAATAACACGACATTAGTTGACCCATCATTCATAACTTAAAAAACTTAGGTAGAAGGGACCTTTTGTTAGCTCAACAAATCATTATAGCCAGAACTTAGATTTCTTATTATGAACAATGGAAGGCTTTTAATCTTGCTTCGGCACTCAATCTTCTATAAAGGATTTTTATCATTTATCTTAGGTCTCATTGCTTTGCTTGAATAACATGCTTAGCATTTATTCAATCATATATCACATACATATATAAATTCAAAAATAAATCTAACAAATACAATCTATTAGGATGATTATGGACTTTATCTATTTAGTTTCCTTAAGCCATTAAGAAACTAGTTGGTTAAATTCCTAGGGATATCATACAAGGTCTTTACAAGTCTTGATAATGATCTCTTTGGTCCTTTCTTCTTGGTGTCATCTTTTTTACATCTTGGATTTACACAAATTCTAATCTTGACCTAAATCTAAATCTACGAGTCCTATATAACTATTACATATCATTGTAAGAAACCTCGAGTTACATTCAAGGGAATTATGTTAGAAAAGAATTTATAACTTAGAATTAAAAGAGAAGGCAAGGTTCACTAACCCTATTGTAAAATAAATACCAAAAGAAAAATTCAACCATCCACAAGGTTCCAATGAAAAAGATGAAGTGCCACACACATCATGTACATCTAATGCAATTGATATGATTTAGAACTGAAACATTTTCAACTTTGATTTTAACCTAATTTTTGTAGCAAGTACTATGAACTTATCCTGACACTTTTAAGGTGGAAAAACAAGGAAAAATCTTACTAATAGTTGCTGAGAATTTCAGAACCATCAGAACATCATAACGGAGCCATCCTAGTAATAGCTAAAATCAGAATGATAGGTGACTCTAATATCAATTTAATTAAAAAAATTTTAAACTAATTAATATTGATAATAAACATGGATCAACATGCTAGAAAATTAAAAATTAAAAAGAAACAATTTATTTAATTTTAATTCAAGAAAAGGATAAAGACAACATTGAACCAACCTAAAAAGCTTTAAACATGTTAAGGCTTGAATCCGAACTAATTAAAAAATTTTTGATTAATTATTTAAACACTATTAAACATGATTAAATTCAAAAATTACATGCTGTCCAAATTTTAAAAATTATTTAAAAATAATATTTTAAAGAATTTTACTAAAATTGAAAAATCACCAAATCAACACATAAATCAATCAAATTTATTATCATAAAAAACTGGCATGCTAGACTATATGTAATTTATAAACCTTAGGCGCTACTACCATAGTTAGGAGATTATAGACTCATGCATATTGACATAAGCATACAAAATTAATCAGAATTAAAAATATATAGCAGAATTAAACAAAGAAACACCAGGATTTCCTCAGGATCTTAGGAAAAGATGTACATGTGTTCAGACTGCAATTTAAAAACATGGATCTGATAGAAATCATACCTACTTAGAGACTTAAAACTTTAACTATGCCGATCCCTACAAGATCGCACCATGGTTTCATTGCTATGATTTTTTCCAGAGGCTAAAAGTAGTCAAGTGTTTTAACTCTAACAGTGACCAACACAGATGCCTATTGGAGCCTTCGTGAGGTTCGATGGTTTTTTAGTGCTAGCCAAAAGGTATATAGTCAACAAGTTTAGATCTAAAATGATCTAGAATAATTCCCACACTTGTTGCACCAAAAAGAAGAAGGAAATAGCTTTATAGGTAAGTAGCTATTTTTTGTAGATGCCAATAAACGGATCCAAAAATCACAATTTATTTTTCTAGTTGATTCCTTTAGGATAGAAAACTGATTTTTGTTTTTCCTTACGATCAAAAACAATTTGAGATCACTTGGAATACCAATCAACATAAAGTAAGCTTAGGGAAGCAGGGATATTGAGATTTGGCCAATTTCACAACGTTTGAAAAAAACTAATTTCTCAATGCTAGAAAACTATTTTTCTATTTTTGTTGTGTCAAGAATAATTTAAGAACACTAAAAAAACCCATGAAAATGAAAAGAGAGCTTACAGAAGTATGGGTGTTACACCAAACCCCTTAGGAAAGTCTAAGATCTGTGCCTAGCATTTTCTTTATGCTTTTTTTTAGCCAAAAACACTTAATACTATATTTAAATACATCATGGGTGAGGTTAGGCTTGACTAATGACTCGGTCTCACCCATCCTCAAGGTTAGAGCCATTTTTTGGAGTCTAATTAAAACTATATTAATTAGCTTGTCCAAGATTGGGCCTTAGTATTAACTTATTAATATTTTGGCCCAGTAGCACACCAAAGATAGCTATTCCATATGGCTAGCGCATTACCAAGCCCAATTTAGAGTAGTTCACAACTATATTCTCTTGATTTGATAATTAGGCTTTTTGGCCTAGCCCAAAAATTTACATGTTATATATTTTAATTCATAATTAAATTTTTTAAACCAACTAAAACAATATGTACTTCATGTAAATAATATTAAATAATTAATTAAATAATTATCAAATAATTAATTAATTTTTTAAATATAATTATTTGGCTTTATGTAATAATATCCCTAAAACCGTGTCTACAAATAAACATTATCTTGATAAGATATTCTTTTCTTCATTGCCATATTAAGATATCTCTAATTACATTTTATAAATCTAATTTATGTCTTAAATTAATCTTAATTGAACTAATTCAATTAAGTCCTCTTTATTATACATTTTATTTAATTAAGTCATACTTAATTAAATCTCTATTTTAATCCAATAGTTCATCTTCTTATGTGTAACCCGCTAGGCTTTAATCTTAACGGCAGTAAATATAATTACTAATTAAGTGTATTTATATCTATAGACTGCGATTGACCTCAAGCAAGGGATCACAACCACCTAATATATAAGAAAAGTTAATTTAACCTCTTAAGAAACCTTTCAGTAACTAGCCTTTCAGTGTACTTTGGTCCTTTCACTAGATATCCTGAAAATAATAAGAGCATGGTCCAATGTCTACTCATGTATCAATCCATATTAGTTCCTATAGCTTTTAGTTAACCTCATGAATTTAGATAAATAATTTCTCTTGAATTCTTTATGTATTGGCTAAAGATTTTATCAAGTTAATCAAAGCCAAAAATAAATAAGATTTTGTCTTTGATGTCACTTGGAGTGGTGAATCCTCTTTGGATCACTTATTCACCCACCATATGGTTCATGTTATACCTAACATACCCTACCTCAAGCATCCATCCATTGTGGACCCATTTCAAATAAATTTGAGTATGACATTCCTCATACGAGATAACCTAGTATGACAAGTTTGAGGACTAATATACACGACTAGTACATGAGAACATATTCCATAGGCACTTGAGTGACTTATACCAAATGGATTTCTTATACGAGCCATGTTCAGTGAACTTGTTTCTACAAAAAAAACACCTATAGCTATCCCCAAGTATCTCTATGCTTTAACTTCTATAAGATTAGCATGCATCAAATGCATGGAGCCTTAGCATATGCTAGTCTTTGTGCATTATCAATGCCTTATGTTTACAATATAATGACTAGGAACATTTTTAGAAATATAGCTTTGATGCATAAGGATCTCACCATCATAACTCATTACTAACTTTGCAAGGTCATTGTGTTTCATAGGCTTCATCCAATTAGTGTTTGCATGAATGTCAATCATGCTATTAACATAAAGGAAAACCTTGGGTCACTAACATAAGTGATTATGTTATATTATTAACTACTATATTCCTCATCCAATTTGATTGGCTCTAAGGCACATACTAACTAGATAGCCATTCCATGCGTCAAGCCCATTAGTAAGCCTAACTTGGAGTAGATCACAACTGAACTCTCTTGACTTGATAATTAGGTCTTTTAGCCCAACCCCTTAATTAACATATTAGATAATTTAATTCATATTTAAATTTTCTAACCCAAATAAAACAATTTTTACTTCATGTAAATAATTTTAAATAACTAATTAAATAATTATTTCATTTTCCAAATATAGTTATTTGGTGATATTTTGTATTATACCTAAAACCATGTTTACAAATAGACATTATCTTAATAAGACACTCTTATCTTTATTGCTATAATAAGACTTTTAATTAGATTTCATAAATCTAATTTATGTTTTAAATTATTCTTAATTGAACTTATTTGAATAAGTCTTCCTTATTTTCCCTTTTATTTAATTAAGTCATAATTAATTTAATCATGATTTTAATCTAATAGATTATTTTATTGTGTTCGACCCATTAAGCTTCCATCATAACGGCAATAGCCATAGTTACCCAATAAGTATATTTATATTTATAAACCAAGATTGGCCTCTAGCAAGGAATAATGGCCAACCAATATGCAAGAGGACTTAACATGACTTCTTTAAGAAACCTTTCAGTAACTAGCCTCTTAGTGTACTTCGATCATTTCACCAGATATCCTAGAAAGACCATCAGCATGGTGCAATGTCTACTCATTTATCGATTCATATTAGTTCCTGCAACTTTTGGCTAACCTCATGAATTTAGAGAAACAATTTCTCCTAAATTCATTATGTGTTGGCCAACAACTTTATCAACTTAACCAAAGCTAAAAACAAATAAGATATGTCTCCAATGTCATTTGGAGTGGTGAATCCTTTCTAGATCACTCATCCACCTTCGTATGGTTTATGCCTTGCCAAAACTACCCTACCATAAGCGTCTATCAATTATGGACCCATTCATGATGGAATCAAAGCATAACACTCCCTATATAAGATGACCTGGTATTATAAGTTTGAGGACTAATATACTCAATTAGCACATGAAAACATATTCCATAGAACTTATGCCAAATTGAGTTCTCATATAGGCCATGTTTGGTGAACTTGTTTCTTGAAAACAAGCACCCATATGCTATTCTTAAGTATTTTTAGACTTCAACTTATATAAGATCAAATTTGCATGCATCAAATGTATGGAGGCTTAGTCTTTGTGCATTGTCAATGACATGTCTTGAGAATATGATGATAAAGAATATTTTTAGAAATATGACTTTGATGCATAATGATCTCAGCATCATCACACATTACTAACTTTGTGAAGCCATTATGTTTCTTGGACTTTATCCAATTAGTGATTGCTAAGTGTTAATCACGCCATTAACATGAAGGAAAACCTTGAATCACTAACTAAAGTGACTGGTTCACATTATTAACTATTATATTCCTCATCCAATCCGACTAGCTCTAAGGCATATACTAACAAGGACAAAGGGACTCACCATCGCTATAGAAAGGTCGATCATTAGAGGATTAATTAGAAAGAGTACCTTGAAAATAGTTAAAAGATAAAAGATAAAATAAGTTTCCACCTTTGGTATAAACTTTTAAATCATTTACTTTCTTATGGTATATGATACCCAGTAGTTGATACTAAATAATTTTGGCATATTCTAGGAACCAAAGATAAAAAGAAAGATAAAGGTTAAAGACAATGGACCAAAAAGGTGGAGGTAACCTAGCTAATGTAGATTTAGCCTACCGTCCCAATCAAAAGAGTTACTAAAAGCTTTCATTTTATGATCTGTTATTAAACATGGGATGTTTTGTTTTAGTTTTGGCAATTATGGGCAGAATTGGAGGGATTTTATTTTAGGATAATGTTATGAACATATATCTACTTTTGCATGTAGAAGGATTTTATTTTAGGATAATGTTATGAACATATATCTACTTTTGCTGGTATATGGATGCCAAGCTATTTTTATTTGTTCATTTAATAATTAACAGTAAATTTATTCTAAAAATTTTATCTATCATTTGTATCAATCAAACATATAGAAAATATGTTAAGGCCCAAATCAATTGGAATTCAAAAAAGTTTTGAATTAGATTCCTTGAAAGAATCTTAGAAATAAAAGATTCAGTAGGAGCGTACATGAAATATTAAAAGTTAATAATCATGTTTAGAGTGACAACTAACTGTAAAAATTTGGATATAATTTTGGAAAAGGTTCCAAACTAGAAAGATTAAATATTTATATCCATGAGCCATCAAGCAAATTATTTCATTTTACATTTACAAAAATAATAAATTTTGAATCATTTGCTGAAGAGCTAATTAGTTAATTGCAATAACTATAAGATATTTGAACCTTATGATTGGAATCAAGGTCACATTATGATCCAAGTTGTGTAATGAGTTGATAAAGGAGATTATTGCATATGAACAAACATGTTCTCCATAAAAGACAACAATATGATTATTTCAAGTGCAAGTGGGATATGTAAACACCTCATTTTGTTTGGACCAGTTTTTGGTATCTTAGGAGTTAGGTAAAAGGTGACAAAATAAAAAAAAAAAAGAAATAAAGACCAAAAATGAACTTTAGGGCCATGGTTGGTCCTACCTTCTTCGATCTTGAATCTTGAGAAGGGTTCAAACTCTACCCCTAGAAAAGCCTATCATGAAGAGAAAAGGCTAAAATTCTTCTTCGATTGGCACCTAAACATCCAAGGTTAAACATATTTGAATAGTCAAAGAGGCTCTTTAGAGTTAGAATTGGCAAAGAAGCACCACTCATGCTTGCCAATGGACTCTTTACAGCTAGAGCCTCCCAACATGAATCATTTGACTTCACAATCCTCTTATTACCATCATTGGTCATCGGGGCAAGAAGCCACCTTATTAGATGTGAAAAAGATCCAAAATTGAAGGATTATGCCTTTGGAACACCATTTTTGCATCATTTAAACATGTATACGCATTCTCATGCATTCTACAAGATTTAACATCTTTTAAGTACCAATCCTCGTAAAAAAGGCAAATCAGTAAAGAGTGCAAGGTGTGACTTTTTGTTTCTAAAAACATCAAAAAATCTTAGGTAAATTCCTTCGACATCACAAGCTTATTGAAAATCATCCAAAAAAAGTATCTAATCTCAACACTAGGATGTTTTCTTTCTTTGTCCTCAAAGAGTAGGACGTTTTGTTTTCTTGTCCTCAAAGAGCAGGAACTTTTCTTTCTTTGTCCTCAAAGAGCAGGATGTTTCCTTTTCTTATCGTTAAAGAGCAAGACATTTTTTTTTGTCCTCAAAGAGTAGGACGTTTCCTTATCTTGTCCTAAAAAACCAAGACCTTTTCTTTTCTTTGCCCTCAAAGAGCAAGACTTTTCCTTTTCTTGTCCTCAAACAGAAGGACCTTTTCTTTCTTCATCCTCAAAGAGAAAGATGTATTCTTTTCTTATCCTCAAAGAGTAGGAACTTTTCTTTCTTTATCCTTAAAGAGCATGATGTTTTCTTTCTTTGTACTCATAGAGCCAGATGTTTTCTTTCTTTATCCTCAAAAAGTAGGACCTTTTCTTTCATTCTAGCCCTCAGCAAGATGTCTTTCCTTTTAAGCCCACACAAGCTGGTGGCACCCCTTTTATTTTAGTCTTCAAAGATCATGATGAATTTTCATTTTTTTTAAGCCTACACAAGTTGGTGGCAACTACATACCTTAGTCCTCAAAGAGCAGGATGTTTCCCTATCCTAAAGCCCACACAAGTTGGTGGCAATTACCTATCTTAGTCTTTAAGGAGTAGGACGCTTATCAAGGTCCACACAAGCTGATGGCAGCACACTACCTACCTCTGTCCTTAAAGAGTAGGGCATTTTCTTACCCTAAAGCCCATACAAACTGGTGGCACCTATTTACCTTACTCCACAAAGTGCTAAACATCTTTCTTAACTTACCTTTAATCCTATACAAGCGGGTGACACCCTTTTTATTTTAGTCCTCAAAGAACAAGATGCCCTTTCTGTTACTTTTAAGCCCACAAGCTGGTGGCACTTTTTTTTCTGTTGGTCCTCAAAGAGTAGGACACCTTTTCTTTCCCACCCAAAAAAAAACCTAATACACTGCCCAAACAAAATGGTGTCTATTTATCTTTGCCTTATTCCTAATACTTAGCAACAGTCAAAGAAGGGCAGTTGTAGACACCCCATTTTGTCTGGACCAATTTTAGGTATCTTAGTAGTTAGGTAAAAGGTGACAAAATAAAATATAGAAATAAAGCTGGGGGACGATCATCGAGCGATGTGTCATTAGAGTCGTTGGACTGCTTTAAAGAAAAATGCAAAAATAAGGCATCAAAGGTTATTTTTAGAGTGTCATTAGAGTCGTTCAGGTGAGTATGCGAGCGAATTTTCATTTATTTGTGACCAAGATAAGACAACTCGAGGAACCTAAGATTTAAACAAGTTTAGGACCCAAGCAACCAATGCCAAAGGTCACTTTCCTGAGAGATATGGTGGTAAGAGGGTGGTAGGCATATCCACAGTTAGGACGTTGTTGCAGCCTTTCTGATTTCTTTTTTGGCGTTGCAGAACCAATAGCAATAAAGGGTAGACTGAGCACGTTACTTGGATGTCTCCTTTTGCAGAGAAGAAAACCCAACAATGCACTTGGTTTGTCTCTTAAAGCCATTGGCTGAGCATAAAGATAAAGAGAACCAACTACCTCAAAAAAAAAAAAAAGAGAGGAGGGCTCCTAGCTATAAAAAAAGCTCTTCAGTAATCCCAAAAAACACTTCACCCATCCCTATAAATCCTCAAGTCATTCTCAGCCCTAAAAACACTATTTCATTGACTTTCATACTCCATTCCCGTAGCTACCCCAAACCACCACTGGAAAACCTTTAAGAACCTAACTTTTCATACATTTTGATCTTTAAAACCCCTCACCATTAACCATACCACCATAAAACAACCTTTTTTTCATTAGCAAGGAGAAGGAAGAAATTAAGCTTATAGCGACTACTTTGAGACAAGGGGAAGTTTAAGTTTTTTTGGTATATCCCCTCTACCCTGATCTTTGTAGTTTCTGTTTAGTCATTAACATCAGCTTAGTGAACCCTTTTTATGCTTTTATAGTCATCTTAGGATTCCCATGCACTTTTTATGGCTTTGGTTGTGGTAGTTTAGGATTTTGATGTTTTTTTTGGTGTCTTTATTCTGTTTGGTTAACTAAACATGCTCCTTTGCATTTTATCACCACAACAGCCTCTATCCATGTAACCTTACCATGTTCCTTCCATATCCACATCTTCATCTTATGTTTAAAGCATGCATTTTAAAATGTCTTAAGTATGGGCATACATTTCCTAGCAGCTTGATAGGTTCCATGAAATAAAAATGCCTTTTTTAGCATGTTCATCCTAAGTATGTTCATGCATCTATATATCATATCTATGCATTCTTTTTATCTTTTCTATGAAAAATGTCATCTTTACTTATGCATATATGTTCTCCATGTTTTATATTATATTTGTGGAGCTTTGCTTAGGTTGAGATGCTTGTTTTGAATGCTAGAAAACTCGATTTCAAAAAAATATCCCAAGTTAGGCTTATGTTATCTCCTACACATGGAGAATAACATAGGCTTAGGATTTTTATGCAGTTGGTTTTCCAACCTTGGGGGTAAAGCAAGTATTCAGTTCTGGATTCATGGAAGAATAAGTATAAGGACATTAGTTTTCAAAAAATGAATGAAGTCTTTTAGTTGAAAAATGTGAATCCTTGGTCCTTAGCCAAACACCCTCATGATGGCATGGTTAACAGGTTGCTGCATCATTGCAAACTACTCCAGGACTGTGGAATGAAGTCATGATGGCCATGTCAACCCCTCATCTTGGTTACAAATGTTCGAACGTCCATGGCCAGAGCTCAACCTAATGAAAAACCAAAAATATCGAATACCTCCCCTATTTTTGTTCTAGCAGTATAGTGGTCTAGTTTTGAAAATTTATTTAAAATAAAATATGATTTATCCAGAATGTATTGGTATTTTTCGTTGAAGGGTTTCGAATTACCTTTCCAATGATATCTCATTTACCTTTAGATCATCTCGGATGAAATAGTTACAATTTTTAAATCTTTGCTGTCCGGAACCCATAGATTCAGTGAGCAGTTTACTATTCGGGCTATTTCGGCCTAGCAAACAACATTTTTGAATCCCTTGAATGTTTCTCCCATATAGTTCATGAAATTCCCTTTTTAGAAAGGTATTATTTGTATTTTAACAATTCTGGATGAATCTGAAATGATTTTTCAAAGTCCATCATACCTTTACCTTGTACATGCTACCAATGTTAAGTCAAGTTGAAATTCAAAAATTAATTCCACCTAGAAAGTGATTCCCTAGGATTTTTGGAATATTTTTACATTAATCCTCATCGGGTTATCTTTCTAATAGTACTTCGTTTAGCCTCAGGCACCTCTAGATAAGCTTAAGATAAATTCAGAAAGGAAAATGACACAACATTATCCTTCATTTCTAACCTAATTTTTAAAATGCTTTTATTGAGGCGTTCGAACGCCTCATGATCTATTTGGCTTATTCCCATGACCTAAACCCCCTTTAAGACTTGGACCAAGGCTAAACAAAAGAGGAATATTTTAGCCAAATCTTTGGCTTTCGACTTTCAAAGATCCCTCTATCCAAAAATAATGACCCAATCCTCTTGAACGTCAAAAATTTTAATTTTCGGGGATATTCCAACCCCATTACTATGAGGGGATACTCCAACCCCACTTTTACCTTGAATCCAATATCAAACTTCCATTTTTAGGGATACTCTAACCCTGCTTTTACCTTAAATCCAATATCAAATTTTCATTTTCGGGGGTACACTAATCTTACTCTTCTGAGGGGATACTCTAACCCTGCTCTTTATATTCCTTTTAAAATCTAAGCTTTTCTCCCTCTTGAGTCAATGAAACTTTCTTCTCCTTATATTTTCATCAAATTTGACAAAGTCTCAATATTGTCACCTCAGTTATTCATCAATAATCAAAGACAACTATGAGATACATTTCAACCATCCCTATTTTTTATGTATTTTGTGTGTTTATTTTTGTGTGGATTATTTATTGTTTTCTTTCCTATCTTACTAATACGTTTCCTTTTGTAGGGACCTCGAGCATTCATGCTTTAAAAATTATTTTCAGAATCACAAAATGGTATCTTGTGTCAGTTCTCTTGTGCCGAACATGAAATATTTAATGGGTTTTTATAAAAACCCATTCGAAATCATTTTCATCAAAACTCTCTATGCTTCTCACCTCTTTAAGGCACATAGGTGATAAAATTTTCATTGAAACTCGGACTCGTATCTTTACAAAATTTCATGCATTAGAGGGAATTATATTTAAAAAATGATAAAAATGGAACTGAGGAAACCAAGATTCAAGTAAGATATAGTTAGATGGTACTGATTTTTGGGCATCGTGGGTGTGCTAATCCTTCCCCACACGTAACCAACTCTTGAACCCAAAGCAATGAATCTTTGGTATTATTTTCAATAGGCATCCAGTCATGCCAAATTTAAAATGATCAGTGGCGACTCCCTTTATGGCCATTTTATGGTGGCCATACAAGACTAGTCGGATGAGTGATTCGTCCAACGATCTTTTACTTTTTCATGTCAAACATTATCATGTTTTTTAAGTTGAGCATGCTTTGGCCCTTCGGATCATCTAAAGTTTGTAAAGGCTGGGCACGTGGAGTCGATAGCTTGGCAACTCCACTGGGGACAAACTTAGAAAGTTAGGCCTATGACTAGCTATGTCTTGCTTGGTCCTTGGTTCTTCAGTTTCCATAATTATTTAGATATAATTCTTTCTCTTTTTTTGCCCTCTAATCTTTTACTTTTTATGCCTTTATTTTATGATTCCTTTTTTAGGGATCGCCTTGTTTTTGAATGAATGTTGATTTGCACAAGTATGGTAATGTGGAGCAAAATAAAAAAGGTTTGATAGTTTTCCCAACACATACCGTGCACTTTCATTTTGCATTAGATTCCTACCAAACAACATGGTAAGGCTAGGATCCTTATTATTAGGAGGAAGTGAGCCATCCACCTTTGTGAGTAACCCTCTGTATAGGCATGGCAAGACATTCCGCGATGTAAATTACCTATGTCTTTTGTGAGTAACCCTCCGAATTTGCATAAGGAAATACATCCACCGGTTAAACTTGTTCTGCCAAACTCGTAATGGGCCCAGGATCGAAGTGCCTCGGCTATCCTTATCAAATGAAAGAATGATTTGGATACCTATTTAGGCATCTACTTAAACTCACATAGTGAGCCCTACGAGCCAAACCATGTCAAACTATACCAGAATGCTGATAGAATAACTTGGAGAATGGGGTCACTCAAGGAAACACTTTTTATCTTTACTCCTGTATGCCAGATTATATAAGCGACGATAGGTGAACATCGTCCCTCACATTTGTCATGTTATTTTTATTATCATTTATTTTAGGTATGCTATAATGTTCTATTGCTCACCCTTTCTTAAAAAGTAGGCGATGATGGGTGAATATTCACACTTACGATGCCAAAAATTCGTAATCTCACCAAAATAAGTCACCATGTGGATGACTTAACACAGATATTGACGAATGAATATTATTGCTTGTTTGCTTAAGCCTGTCCTTATGTGGTATTGTATCAGCATGTGTCAAGGCAATATTAGCGTGGATATGCTGTGATGCTATTCCATTATTATGCTCGCCCTTATGCATCATATCGTCAATTCTTGGGGTAAACTTCTATGTGGCATTTTCATTTTGTTGCTTTCGTTCCTTTGTGTGCTTATTTCTTTGTAAAACTACTAACTTATCATCTCATTTTGTTTTCTTTTACATGCATGTATTATTACATTATTATTGCCATGAAACAATTATAACGGTGCAGTGTTACCAAGGGGTGTCTGTCATGGATCAACAGTCTACCCCAAAGTTGAAATCTTTCAAGAAAGTTTGAGCTTGGTCCGAGTAATGATAGTGTGAAAATGAGGACACCCTAAAACATAGGGATATCTTGACAGCACATGAAAAGATCAGAATAGGGTATCATTAGAACAACTGGCAAGATCTGAAATATATATGGACTAGTTAGAATAGTACCAAGAAGGAATCATTCACAAAGAGATATAGGGACATTGCTTTTTTACTCTAGGTCCATTTGGATGTTAATTTGCTCTAGGCCTCTTCCCAATTTTGAAACCTAGCATATTGATGCTTTACCTTTAACCATGAGGATTTAACCCCCACAGTAGAGGAATATAACTCACTACTTAACATCAAGAGGGCCAAGATTGATAGAATATATTGTAAGGCGTTAAACCGTCTAACTTTTAAGAAAAAATTGGCCCAGATTCTCAGTACATTTGAGAAGTGGATTGAGGGTCACATCAAGAAGACGGGAAATAGCGAGTGTATTTCATGTGCTAGTTTGAAAGAGGCAATGGCAAATATCGCCGACATTCAAAAAATGCAAGATATATTCACTTTGGCGATATATGGCCTAGTTATTTTCCCAAATACGCTAGGTTATGTCAAAGCAACAGTGGCAGATCTTGTTTCTTGATGGTGTTGCAACATTAACCCGGCACCTACTATCATCATTGAAACCATTTGAGCCCTTAATTTTTGAAAGAAAATTGGGACAAGATGTTTCATTGGATGTGCATCTATGCTTCATCTGTGGCTTTTTAGTCACCTTTGCCTGGAAGAAAAGAGGAGGCCATACAATTTCTTCTCTGACTTCAGCCCTATCTCCAAACTCCTCAAGAAAAAATGGCTTTGCAAAAAGTTTATGGAATAATGGATCTAGAAACTTTAGAATCTTAATAGGGATAAAGTGACATAGAAGGCTGGTTGGTTCTCACCATAAACCATCATGTATAGATATGGAGAGTACAATTATGTGCCACTCATTAGGTTATGGGGAAGTACTAGCTATGCAACTATTCTGGTCCTTTGATAATTTTTGTGTCAGCAATTTATCCCTTTTGTTCAAGACCTAAAGGCATGCGACCTTGAATATGGTGGGCTGGGTTATAAGTAAAAAATTTAGTTAGTCTTTCGTGCTTGGAGATAAACTCATTGCATGGAAAGACAGTGAAGAAGAAGCAGTATGACCATAGGGTATAATGAATGGAAAATAAGCCGCACTAATGATGCCTTGCCTTTATCCATTGTTGCATCTGTAGATGAAGAATTCCCTTTTGAAATCGAATTGCTTAGATAGGAATTTTAACAAGAAAAGATAACCCTTACCAAAGAAATTGCTTGCTTAAAAGAAAAAAATAGTCAATTGGAGATAGACCTTTATTTACATGAAGGTGAGGTAAAATGAGCTGATAAGAAGAATAATAGTCTAAAAAAAATCTCAAGAGTTTAAGGAAAGACTATGCGGACGTCAGCAAAGCAAACAAATAACGATGCTGAGGTAAGTCTTTAATCGAGTGGACAACATAAATTGCCACCCTAAAAAAAAAAAACTACATCAGTGGAAAAAAGCTGCTAAAGATAGCAAAAAAAAGCTTGTCAGAGCTCAAACCCTCGCATCAACTTATCCATGGAGAAATGTATGGTTAGAAGATCAAGGTCAAGATTTGAGAGCAAATGAGGTTGAAAGTGAGATGCTATTAGTTAGGGTTCAAGGCTTAGAGCAGCCTTACAAGCTCGCCAAAACTAGGTGGATGAATGAGTACGGGCCTCAAAACGATGGAAGCAAAAATGGCAGCAAATAGTTGATTAGGCACGCTAAAATTATCAAGCTCATTATCGCCTTCTCACTAAACAAATTCAAGCAGCTTAGTTAGAGGCTGACTATATGATGGACACGGCTCAATCTCTTGCATGTATCATCTTACCTACTGGAGTTCACGAACAAGAATTGGTGTATTTGTTAGAACATGTGATTAAACAATGTAATCATGCCAGATATTTCTAAATGTAATCATATGTATTCAAGACTTTGGCTGCTTCAATGAAAGATGCTATTGGTGGAGCTATTTCTTAATCTAATTGTCCCTTCTACATTTGCATCAATAACAATTTTTTTTTGCTTTGAATCAATAGCATAATTCTTTTTCTACTTTATGAATTCATATCCATCTTCATGTCATGCCATGACACATTATAAAGGTCTAATCCGTTAATAATCTAAAATGAAGGTGTCTTAAAACAAGGAATCTTTAGCTCGCTATCGCTACAACACTTGTACCCACCATAAAGCCATGCAGAATGATCATCAGTCCCGTATTGAATGACTAGAACTCATGTACAAAGAATCTTAAGAACAATCAGCTCATAGGAATGAAGAACTTTAATCTCAAATGGCAGAATTGACAGAATAATTAGCTAAAGCTTTGAAGGAAAAATGGGCAAACAAGTCTGATTAAGACGGAAAAAAAACTAGCACATCTTGAAAGCAATTTAAATGGTGGTACTGAGGCCACCGACACTTAAGAAGGGGCACTACATGGGTAACACCCTTTAGCAACAAATGTCCCACCATCCCAGCCATTTATTTATATTAATCCTATAATAGCTTCTAATTTAATTTAAGGATTTCAAGGCATAGGCTCTTCACTATCAAGGCCTATAATCCCGGACCTCAATAAGCATATAGAGCAAAAGAAAACAAAGTGGCCCTCAAAAAAAGATGAGGACTTGACAAGTATCACTCATTGGAGGAGCATCTTCGAGCTATGGAAGGAAATAACAAATTTGGAGTTGTAGATGCAAAGTTATTAGGCCTAGTTTTGAGCTTCGTCATCCCGTCCAAGTTTAAAGTGCCCAACTTTGAAAAATACAATGGAACTACTGACCCTACTGCCTATCTTCTTATGTATTATCATAAAATGGTAGAACATAAAGAGAATGAGAAGCTACTGATTCATTGCTTCTAGGACAACCTGACTAGAGTAGCCCTCTGATGGTACATTGGGCTTAATCCTGCAAGAATTTAGACATGGGCAGACTTGGCATGTACATTCCTTGAATAGTATAATTAGGTCCTGGATCGTCTTTCTCTCTTGAACATAGAGAAGAAATCTTCCAAGAGTTTTAGACAGTATACTCAAAGGTGGAGGGAGGAGGCAGCTCAAGTTCACCTTCCTCTAACTGAAAAAGAAATGATAGTTATGTTTATTGGCACCTTATAAGCTCCTTACTATGAAAGGCTAGTAGGAAGTGCCATCAAAAATTTTACTAATATGGTTATATTAGGTGAAATGATTGAGAATGCCATCAAGAGCGATAGGATATCTGTTGAGGAAACATCTGGATCAGTCAAAAGGATAGCAAATAAAGGTAAAAAGAGGAAAATGAATGCAGTAGGCAAGAATTATGCTAAGTTTAATCAAAGCCTACGTCTAACATAGTCTATGTACTTCCCAAGCATGCTAAATATAGGTCTTACCCCTTACTCATCAACAACATAACCAGTCCACGCTACCAAGTTTGCTCTTACAATGAGCTTTGCATCAAATCCCGTGCAAAGTGTAGCCTAGAATGGACAGCCCTGCAATATACACAATGTGAAAGCTCTGAATAACCAACAAGCATCCTAAGAAAGAGAGCACTTTAAACCACTCCCTTACTCATATAAAAAGATCTACTCTTACCTGTTGGAAGGTAAGCTAATGGCACCAGTATTTACAAACCCAAGATCACCACCATACCTCAAATGGTATGATGAGAATGCTTATTGTGAATACCATGCAGGAGCGTAAGGCCACTCTATTAAGAATTGCACTTTATTCAATAGAAAGGTGTAAGGTTTACTAGAAAAAAGGAGTAATCAATATTGAGCAAGGTCCTGGACCTAATATGGGAGCTAACTCACTCTCTAATCACGCTAAACTTAGAATGAATGCGATAGTCGATGGAAAAGGCTATTAAATTAAAAGAGGTGTTGTAGAATTCAAAACCTCAATGAGTAAGGTTTGGCAGGCTTCCATAAAAAATTAAAATAATAATAGATAACAAAAGTCAAAGAAAAAATGTTGTTTATACATCTTGCTGCCACTGTGGTTAAAAACATAACTTGCAACATTGTCCATCATTCTTGAAGCTGGTCTAAGGGATGATGGATTAGTTAGAAATCAAGTTCTATGAGGAATGGGATAGACATGACAATCCATCTAGTAATGTTACTGACGAGGAGAGACCTACCAATGGTCAGATCTCTAGTTGTCTATCTTTTATTGGCATGAAGAAAAGAGCCGATGGAAGTTTTACATAATACGCTGCAAGATGGATGGAAGAGGCTGCCAAATTCATCCTATACTAATAGAAAAAGAGACGATGGTTAATTCATTGGCATGTTACAAGCCCCTTATTACAAAAAAAAGTAGCAAAAAGTTGCTCGAAAAACTTTACAGATGTGGTCATAGTCTATGGAAGGATCGATGAGGCCATGAAAAATGGATTGAAGAGAAAAAGTATCTGCGAGGATGAAGGGAAAGGAAGGATGGAGGCTAGTAAGCAATTAAAATCCAGCACTGAAGCCAATTCATCTCTAACTCATGCTGAGTTAGACATAAAGGAGATGATCATTGGAAAAAACTTTAAGATCATGGAAAACATAGAAGAAGTTTGGATGCTGATGAATTTGGTTCTGCAAATCCTAGTGCAAGCTAAGCTACTTAATGCAACCAAGAAAGCAAAGGAAATGATAGACAACTTCTATGATTTTTGTACTGTTTATGGCCATACTCTTCAAACATGAAAAGAGTTTTGTATAATGGTTTAGAAAATGATGAATAAGGGTAGCATCGAATTCTATGATGAAAAGTAAGCCCCACATACTGAGTCTACAAATGCAACACCATCTGTCAATACACTAGAGGAAGAAGAGGGCAATCTCCCTTATAGGATTGAAATGCTATTGATTTTGTATGACAATTGACCAAAAGTTAAAGTTGACCCCGTTCAGCCTCCGTAAAAGATGATCATTCAATTTTTATCTCTCTTTTCGTACAAAAATGATAAGGCAGTTCCTTGGAACTATGAAAGTAAAACCTTAATTGTTGGAGAATCTAGCCAGCAAACAGTAAGTGTTGACCTTTTAGGGTAAGTCACCTAACTTAGAGCGGTCGATGTTATGCTCTAACAGTATTGAAACATAGCATTCAGTAAGAAAATGCTAATCTGGGTTCTCAAGCATCGAAGTTTGCAACCAAAAACTAAAAATTGGTAGCTATTAAGGATCAAATAAGCGAGAAAAAAGTTATGAAATTCCTCATATTCATCAAGCACAGTGAATACAACATCATCGATCAGTTGAACAAGCAACTGCTAAGATATCTATATTATCACTACTGTTGAATTTTGAAGCTTATCGAAATGCCGTCCTCAAGGTCCTAGAGGCCTATGTCCTTTCCAACATCTCTATAGGTCAATTGGATCACATAGTGAACAACATCATCACCGATAATTACATATTTTTTAATGATGATGAAATCCCGCAAAGAGGAAAAAAAAGTTACAAGGCCCTCCATATCACTACATATTATAATGGCACCACGTTGCCTAAGGTACTCATTGATAATGAGTCAGCTTTAAATGTAAAGCCCATGTCATGCTTGAACAAGCTCCCTGTTGATGCATCTCATATCCAAAATAGTCATACAGTCATGCATGCATTTAATGAAACCTTCAAAAGCATTGTGGGGAACATCAATATCCCATTTTAAATATGCCCATGTACTTATGAGGTTGACTTTCAAGTGATGGACATTGCTCCATCATATAATTGCCTTTTGGGAAGGCCATGGATCTATTTTGCGGGAGCAGTTTAATCATCCTTGCACCAAAAATTAAAGTTCGTAATTAGAAACAAAGTTATCAGTATTGGTGGAGAAGAAGATATTATTGCTGTTACCTTAACTAATACCCCATATGTTGAGCCTGATAAGGGCATTTCAGAACCCTTTTTCAATCATTTAAGTTCATCAATGCCACCTAAGTTAAGAAAGAATTACCTATGATTAAGCTTCATCTATCAGGAAGCATGCAAATAGGCTTAAAACTAATAGTCGGCAAAGGTGCTTGAGCTAAAAAAAAGGCTTGGAAGATGCCTTCAAGGAGTTACTAAAGCTCTAAAGATGATACATCAGACTGACAAGAGAAGAGTAGGGTTCAAACCCAATGCATAGCAAAAAAAAAGAAAGCAAGCCCAGAAGAATCTAGAGAAAAGAATAAAACGTCTGTTGGGACAGGATATAGGACATGAACCTATGGCATTTTCGCCATTGCATAAGAACTTTCACTCAGGCAGACATGTTAACACTAGCTCGATAAATGTCATGCTTGTGTTAGGAAAGACATTTGAGGATTTCTCTATCAATGCAATTAAAGAGCCATCAGTAATGAGGGGAGAGACCAACGTATGCCCTCTAGAATTTATTCCAAGTATTTGGACTGAGATAGAAATGCTTGTATTGTTTAAAACTCTTTCAAAGTAATTCCATGAACCAAATCCTCATGCGTTCACCCAAAAGTATTGTGGAATCCTTTTATTAAGTATTATCAATGAAAATGATGGAGCATTATGCATTTCATTCATCGTGTCCATTTTTGCCTTCTTTCCTATATCTTTTTGCTTTTATTGTTCTTTTTATATTTTTAAGTATTCGGATGAAGATGACATTAATATCAGTATTGAAACTTAGGAAATCGACTTTGAACAAGCAATCTGTGCTAGTGGAGTTGAGTATGAAAAAGAAGAAAAATAGATTTTACCTTATAAAGAACCCACCGAAACCATAAACCTTAGGACAAAAAAAGATTAAAAGAAAATCAAAATTTGAACCTCTATAAAACCCTCAACCTGAAACCAACTGATAAGCCTTTTCCAAGAGTTTCGAGACCTATTTGCCTAGTCTTGCTAGGATATGCCTGGGTTGAACACTAACATAAGCTTTCTCTCAAACCCGAGTGTAAACCTATATAGCAAAAGCTTAAGAGGATGAAACCCGAGATGCTGCTAAAGATTAAAGAAAAAGTCAAGAAACAATTTGAAATAGGATTTCTCAAAGTTGCCAAATACCCAGAGTGGGTGGCCAATATAGTCCCAATCCCTAAGAAGGATGGTAGGGTGCGAATGTGTGTGGATTATAGGGACTTGAATCGAGCTAGTCAAAAAGATAACTTTTTTTGCCCCATATTGATACCGTAGTGAACAACACCACCAAAAATACATTTTTTTCTCTCATGGATAGATTTTTAGAATACAACGAAATCAAAATGGCAACCAAAGACATTGAAAAAACCACCTTCGTGACCATGTGGGGAACTTTTTACTATAAAGTGATGCCTTTCAGGCTTAAAAATGCTGGGGCAACTTATCAAACGGCAATGGTGACATTGTTTCATGACCTTATGCGCAAAGAAATTAAAGTTTGTGTAGACAACATGATCACCAAGTCACCTGAAGAGAATGAACATGTAATAGACTTGCAAAAGCTCTCCAAATGCCTTCATAAATATTAGCTCAAGTTAAACCCTACTAAATGCACATTTGGTGTCACATTCGGCAAGTTTTAGGCTTCATTATGAGTGAAAAAAGAATAGAAGTTGACCCTGATAAGGGTAGGGGCACTCAAAGCCTTCCATCGCCTCAAACCCTAAAAAAGGTAAAAAGGTTTTTAAGAAGATTGAACTATATAGCCCAATGTATATCTCAATAGACCAACAAATGTGACTTGATCTTTTAGCTACTTCATAAACAAAATCCTAGAGAATGGAATAAAGAATATAAAGAAGCCTTCGATAAAGTAAAGTAATACCTTTCAAGCCCTCCAGTCTTATGCCTCTTATCCCAGGCAGACCTCTAATTTTATATTTATCAATTTTTGATAGTTCGATGGGCTGTATATTAGGGTAGCATGATGAATCGGGAAAGCAAGAATAGGCTATCTACTATTTAAGCAAGAAGTTCACAGAATGTGAGGATAACTGCTCGATAGTAGAAAAGCTATGTTGTATTCTAGTCTAGATAGCTAGGAGGTTAAGACAATACATGTTATACCACACCACGTGGTTGATCGGTAAACTAGATCTCGTCAAATACTTATATTAAGCCCTTATATTATCAGAGAGATTACCTAGCTGGCAAGTTTTGCTTTTTGAGTACAATATTGTATATGTGAATCAAGAGGCCATCAAAGGTAGTACAATCTAGATTTCTTGGCTAGTTGAGCAATGAATAATTATCAACCTTCAGACTTCTAATTCCCCGATGAAGACCTAATATGCATATCTGAGGTAGAAGATGCAACGAATAATGATTCACCTTGGAAAATGTTTTTCGATGGTGCTTTAAACGTATTGGGACATGGAATTGGGGTAATTTTAATCTCACCTGAGGGAAACATTTTACTTTCACTATGAGATTGAGCTTCGACTGTACTAACAATATAGCTGAATATGAGGCTTGCATCATGGGATTCCAAGCTACCATCAAAAGAGGCATCTAAACCTTATGGGTGTTTAGAGACTTAGCCCTTGTCATTTACCAATTAAAAGGGGAATGACAGACATGTGATGCCAAACTAACTCATTATAAAAGTTTATTCTCAGAACTGAGAAAAGAATTTGATGATGTTAGCTTTCGATATTTACCTCGTGAAAAAAATCAAATTGCTAATGCCTTAACCACCTTATCATCCATGTTTAAGGTCAATAGGGAGTCAAACGTTGCCCTTTTTCTGATGAGCATTCATTCAATGGCATATTGCTAAAATATCAAGGAAGAAAAAGATGGTTTGCCCTATATCATGACATCCTCTAATATATCAAAAATTAGTAATACCCAAATCATGCCACCAAAAATGATAAAAAAATCATACGAAGAATGGCTACAAACTTCATTTTGGATGACAGAGCACTATACAAGAAGAGTTGGGACTAGGTATTACTCTGGTGTGTGGATGCCTCAGAAGCCAAAAGAATCCTCGAGGATATACACGAAAGGATCTATGGAATGCATGCTAATAGGCACCGAATGGCAAAACAAGTCATGCAATTAGGCTACTACTGGTTAACTCTAGAAAGGGATTGCATTGACTACCCCAGTAAATGCCATAAATGCCAAATCTATGTGAATAAAATTCATGTCCCTCCTATACTAGTGCATGTTTTGATAGCCTCATGGCCATTTTCTATGAGGGCATGGACATGATTAGACCAATCACCCCTAAGGCCTCTAATGGACATTGTTTCATCCTAGTTTCTATCGATTATTTCACTAAGTGGGTGGAAGTAGCTTCTTATGCTAACGTCACTAGAGCTATCATCTGCAAATTTGTAAAGTGGGACATCATCTGCAAGTATGGCCTCTTGACCAAATGATTATAGATAATGCACATAATATGAAAAACAAAATAATGTAAGCAATATGTTTTTAGTTCAAAATTCAGCATCAAAATTTTGTCCCATATCGTCTAAAAATGAATAGGATAATGGAAGTAGCCAACAAGAATATCAAGAAGATAATTGAAAAGATGGCTAAGATGTACAAAGATTGCATGAAAAGTTACCTTTTGCTTTACAAGGATCATTTGCTAGAGAGAAAGTTTCTGAAAACACTCAATGGAAAATTCATGTCATCAGCATCAAAGCCAATCATCCCGAAAGACTTCTTTTGACTCTTTTGTATTTTAAAATTTTTTAATTGAATAAAAAAACATTACTTGATTTGTCACAAAATCTTATCATAGCCTTACATTCCATGTTGCATCATGTTTATCATTTAATTGATAATACTTGATCAATGAACAAAACTAATAATAGGATTTCATAGCATTGCTTGGAAAGGTTAAACTTTGTGAGAATTTTTGTTACGTGTAAAGACCAAAAATGAACTTTAGGGCCATGGTTGGTCCCCCCTTCTTTGATCTTGTATCTTGAAAAAGGTTTAAACTCTACCCCTAGAAAAGCCTATCATGAAGAAAAGAGTCTAAAATCCTACTTCGATTGGCACCCAAACAACCAGGGCTTAACATATTTAAACAGTTAAATAGGATCTTTAGAGTTAGAATCGATAAAAAAGCACCACTCATGCTTGCCAATGGACTCTTTATAGCTAGAGCCTTTTAACATGAATCATCTGATTTCACAATCCTCTTATTACCATCATTGGTCATTGAGACAAGAAGCTATCTTATCAGATGTGAGAAAGATCCAAATTGATGGATTATGCCTTTCAAAACACCACTTTTGCATAATTCAAACACGCATACACATTCTTATTCATTCTACAAGATTTAACAAATTTTAGGCACCAATCCTCACATAAAAGGCAAATCAGTAAATAGTGCAAGGTGCAACTTTCTGTTTCTAAAAACTTGAAAAAATCTTAGGTAAGTACCTTCGAAATCACAAGCTTATTGAAAATAATCCAAGAAAAGTATCTAATCTCAATGCCTGGATTTTCTTTCTTTGTGCTCAAAGTGCAAGACATTATTTTCTTTTCATCAAAGAGTAGGACTTTTTCTTTCTTTGTCCTTAAAGAGGAGGATGTTTCCTTTTCTTATCCTCAAAGAGCATGACATTTTTTTTTTGTCCCCAAAGAGCAGGACATTTCCTTTTCTTGTCCTTAAAGAGCAGGACCTTGTCTTTTCTTTGTCCTCAAAGAGCAAGACATTTCCTTTTATTGTCCTTAAAGAGTAGAGCCTTTTCTTTCTTTGTCCTTAAATAGCAAGACATTTTCTTTTCTTGTCCTCAAAGAATAGGAGTTTTTTTTCTTTGTTCTTAAAGAGAAGGACATTTCCTTTCTTTATCCTCAAAGTGTAGGACCTTTTCTTTCATTCTAGTCTTTAAAAAGCATGATGCCTTTTCTTTTAAGCCTACATAAGCTGGTGGCACCTTTTTCATTACCACACAAGCTGGTGGCAATGACATACCTCAGTCCTCAAAGAACAGGATACTTTCCTACCCCAAAGCCTATATAAGTTGGTGGCAATTACCTCCCTCAGTCCTCAAAGAGTAGGACTCTTATCAAAGCCCACACAAGCTGATAGAACCACACTACACACCTATGTTCTTAAAGAGTAGGGCATTTTTCTTACCTTAAAGCCTGTACAAACTGATGGCACCTATTTACCTTGGCCCACAAAGTGCTAGACCTTTTTCTTCACTTACCTTTAAGCCCATACAAGCAGGTTGCACCCTTTTTATTTTAGTCCTCAAGAGCAGGACACCTTTTCTTTCCCACCTGAAAAATAACCTATACACTACCCGAACAAAATAGTGTCTATTTATCTTTGCCCTATTCTTAATACTTAGCAACAATTAAAAAAGGGCAGCTGCAGGCACCTTATTTTTTTGGGCCAGTTTTTGGTATCTTAAGAGTTAGGTAAAAGGTGACAAAATAAAAAAAAAAGAAATATAGCTAGGGGATGATCGCCAAGCGATGTGTTATTAGAGTTGTTGGATTACCTTAAAGAAAAATGCAAAAATGAGGCATCAAAGGTTACTTTCAGGGTGTTATTAGAGTCGTTCAGGTGAGTACGCGAGCCAATTTTCATCTTTTTGTGACCAAGATAAGACAACTCGAGGAACCTAAGATTTAAACAATTTAGGGCCCAAGCAACGAATGCCAAAGGTTACCTTCATAAGAGATATGGTGGTAAGAGGATGACAGGCATATTAACAGTATGGAGCCTATTGTAACCTTTCTGATTTCTTTCTCAGCATGGCAGAACCAATAGCAATAGCGAGCAGACTGAACATGTTACTTGGATGTCTCCTTCTATAGAGAAAAAAACCTAATAATGCCCTTGGTTTGTCTCCTAAAGCCATTGGCTAATCATAAAGATAAAGAGAACCAGCTACCTTAGAAAAAAAAGAAAAGAGGGCTACTAGCTATTAAAAAAAACTCCCCAGCAAACCCAAAAAACTTTTCACGTATCCCCACAAATCCTTCAGCTATTCTCATCCCTAAAAACACTTCCAAAAACATCATTTCATTAACTTCCATACTCAATTCTCGTAGCTACCCCAAACCATCATTAGAAAACTTTTAAAAACCCAACTTTCTGCATATTTTGATCTTTAAAATGCCTCACTATCAACTATACCACCAAAAAGCTACCTCATTTCATCCTTTTCTTACTAAATAACAGTAAGAAGAAGGAAGAAATTAAGCCTACAACCATTACTTTGTGAGTTCAAAATTTTTTTTATATCCTCTCTACCTTGATCTTTGTAGTTTTTGTTTTGTCATTAACATCAGCTTAGTAAACCCTTTTTATGCTTTTATAGTCATCTTAGGATTCCCATGCACTTTTTGTGGCTTTGGTTGTGGTAGTTTAGGATTTTGATGTTTTTTTTGGTGTCTTTATTCTGTTTGGTTAACAAAACATGCTCCTTTGCATTTCATCACCACAACAACCTCTGTCCATGTAACCTTACCATGTTCCTTCCACATTCATATCTTTATCTCATGTTTAAAGCATGCATCTTAACATGTCCTAAGTATGGCCATACATTTCCTAGCAGCTTGATAGGTTTCATAAAATAAAAATGCCTTTTTTAGGATGTTCATCCTAAGTATCTTCATGCATCTATATATCATCTCTATCCATTCTTTTTATCTTTTCTATGAAAAATCCCATCTTTGCTTATGCATCTATGTTCTCCATGTTCTATATGATATTTGTGGCACTTTGCTTGTGTTGATATGCTTGTTTTGAATGCTAGAAAGCCCGATTTCCAAAAAATATCCCCCAGTTAGGCATATGCTATCTCCTACACATGGAGAATGACATTGGCTTAAGATTTTTATGAAGTTGGTTTTTCAACTTTGGGGGTAAAGCAAGTAGTCAATTTTGGATTTACGGAAGAATGAGTATAAGAATACTGGTTTTCAAAAACTGAATAAAGTCTTTTAGTTGAAGAATATGAATCCTTGGTATTTAGCCAATCACCTTCATGATAGCATGGTCAACAGGTTGTTCCATCATCCCAAACTACTCTGGGACTGTGGAATGAACTCATGATGCCTATGTTAACCACTCATCTCAATTACAGATGTAAGAACATCCATGGCCTGAGCTTAACCCAATGAAAAACAAAAAATACTAAACATCACCCTTGTTTTGTTTTGGCAGCACAATGGTTTGGTCTTGAAAAAGTATTTAAAAATAAAAAATGATTTATCCAGTATAGGTTGGTATTTCTGTCTTGAAGCATTTCAAATTACCTTTCCAACGATATCTCATTTACCTTCAGATCATCTCGGATGAAATAGTTATGATTTTTTGAATCTTCGTTGTCTAAAACCCTTAGATCTAGCAGGTAGTTTACTATTTGGGATACTTCAGCCTAGCCAACAACATTTTTGAATCCCTTGAATATTTCTCCATAGAGTTCATGAAATTCCCTTTTCGAAAAGTATTATTCGCATTTTAATAATTTTGAATGAATCCGAAATGATTTTTCAAAGTCCCTCATACCTTTACCCTGTACATCCTGCCAATGTTGAGTCAAGTTGAAATTGAAAAATTAATTCCACCTAGAAAGTGATTCCCTAGGATTTTTGGAATATTTTTACATTAATCCTCATCGAGTTATCTTTCCAACGGTACCTCATTTACTCCCCAACACCTTCAGATACGCTCAAAATAAATTCAAAAAGAAAAATGATGCAACATTGTCCTTTGTTTCTAACTTAAGTTTCAAAATGCTTTTATTGAGGCGTTCAAATGCCTCATGATCTATTTGGCTCATTCCCATGACCTAAACCCCCTTTAAGACTCGAATCAGGGCTAAACAAAAAAGGAACATTTTAGCCAAACCTTTGGCTCATGATTATAAAAGATCCCCTTATCCAAGAAAAATGATTGAGTCCTCTTAAACGTTAAAATTTTTAATTTTTGGGGATACTTCAACCCCATTACTCCGAGGGGATACTCCAACCCCACTTTTACCTTAAATCCAATATCAAACTTTCATTTTCGAGGATACTCCAACCCCACTACTCTGAGGGGATACTCTAACCTCACTTTTACCTTACATTAAATCCAATATCAAATTTTCATTTTCGGGGATACTCCAACCCCAATGTATTTTGTGTGTTTACTTTTGTGTGGATTTATTTATTGTTTTCTTTCCTATCTTAATAATACATTTACTCTTGTAACGACCTCGTGCTTTCATGCTTTAAAAATTATATTTAGAATCATAAAATGGTATCTTATGTCGGTATCTCTCCAGTGTCGAACATGAAATATTTGATTTGTTTATGAAAAAACCCATCCGGAGATCATTTTCTTCATAAATTTCTATTCTTCTCACCTCTCTAAGGTGCATAGGTGATAAAATTTTCATTGAAACTCAGACTCGTATCTTTGCAAAATTTCATGCATTAGAGGGAATCATATTTAAATAATGATAAAAATGGAATCAAGGAAACCGAGATTCAAGTAAAATATAGTTAGATGGTGTTGATTTTCAGGCATCGTGGGGTTGCTAATCCTTCCCCACACGTAACCAACTCCCAAATTGAAAACAATGAATCTCTAGTATTATTTTCAATAGGCATCCGATCATGCCTAATTTAAAATGATCAGTGATGCCTCCAAGTTTATGGCCACTTCATGGTGGCCATCCAAGACTAGTCGGATGAGTGATTTATATGATGGTCTTTTACTCTTTCATGTCAAACATCATCATATTTTTAAGTCGAGCATGCTTTGGCCTTTTGGATCATCCGAAGTTCGTAAAGGCCGGGCATATTGAACATCGACAGCTTGGTGACTCTACTGGGGATAAACTTAGAGAGTTAGTGTCACAACATACCCTGAGGTGGATCCTCGCAGATTTATGAGTACGTACGACTGAAAATATTTTTCTAACTTGGAATGCCTTTTTGATCGAGACTTTTCCTTCATGATGTGATGAGAATGAGAAAGTATGGATTCTTCACTTATGACATAGTGAGGGGGGACTATAAGATGAATCGCGAGAAAGTATGGATTCTTCACTTATGACATAGTGAAGGGGGACTATAAGATGAATCGCTTATCTTAATGGTCTCGGATGAACATCATGAGATGGCCAATGCTTGGAGTCACCACCAATCATTTCAGGATAGGCATAATCGGTTGCCTATTGAAACCTATGTTTTAAGTTATGAACCTCAAAACATCGATCCCATGGTCTACGCAATGCAAAGTTCATCGTTTGGGTTTGGGAGTTGGTTACTCGCGATGAGGTACGAACCTCTTCGTGATGCCCAAAATTGGTACCTTACTAGTTATGTCTTATCTCAGTTTCGATTCTTTCGATTTTAGCTTATCATTATTTCGATATAACCCCTTTTAATGCATGAATCTTGTAGGAATAGTCCAGGCTTTGATGAAAAAAATTTAATCTCACATACACCTCGGAGAGATAGGGAATATAGATATTTTTGATAAAAATGACCTCTGGATTTTACTTTAAAAATGAAATGTTCCACTTTGGGCACTGAAGAGATACCCATGCGGTACATTACCTTTAATTTTATTTGAAATAATTGGAAAATATGAATGCAAATAATCATCACAAAGAAATCATGTTAGTAACACAATAAATGAAGTAACATAACATGGATCATTCAATGCAATGATAAAGAAAAGGAATGGACTATTGAAATTTATCTCGCAATTGGTATCAATTACTTGGGAATAACTAAATCGATAATTTTTTAGATGCTTCTAGGTTCCTTGATCAAACAAGATTTGTTTGACATAGTCATAGAAGTTCGAGAATAAGAAAAAAATTAATTATAATTGAAAATAGGGTTGGAGTATCCCTTCGAAAAGGTAGGGTTAGAGTATCCCCGTGGATAACAAATAATTTTCACAAAGAAGGTTTCTTTTAATCTTGACAATTTTGAAAAGAGGGGTTGGAGTATCCCCTCAGAAGGTTGGGGTTGGAGTATCCCTGTGGATGATAAATTTTTTGACAAAAAAACATTTTTTTTAATCACGATGATTTTAAGAAATAGGGTTGGAGTATCCCCTTGGAAAAGTAGGGTGGAGTATCCCCAAAAGTGATACATTTGACACTGTTTAGAGAAGTCGAGTTGGAAAACTTAAGTTAGCAAAACCTCGTGATTTAGGGAATGTATGAGCCTTTCAACAACTTTTGGCAAAAGAAATTATTTTGAATAAGGATGGTAAAGATGTAAAATGTGTTTATGCCTTGATATGAGCCTATGGGAGGTCAAAGCGTATTCTCGAGTCTAATCGGGTTGAGATAGAGACATTCGAATGTCTCGAGACAAAATTCGGGAAAACAACTCAATTTTGACCAAAACCAAAAATAGGGGACAGCATCGCACTATCTTGCTCCCAAATTTATTCTAAATTGGTTTGAAGGATTTAGAAGGTGGACAAGACATCGTTAGAAAGGTAACTCGATGAGGGTCATCTAAAAATATTCCCATTACCCCAAAAAGTCACTTTCTAGGGGAATAAAATTTCGAGTTCGGATTGATAGTGTTGCTGGTATAGCATATAAGGGACAAGGTGTGTCAAAATTTTAAAAAATCACACCAGACTCATTTGGTATCAAAAAATTGCACATAATACCTTTCTGAAAAGGGAATTTCATGAATCTTTTAGGAAAAATGTTTAAAAATTTTAGCAGAATCATTTAGTGGGCTTGAACGGCCTAAACAGAATACATGTTCAGATTTCAAAGGTTTCAAACAGTTTAGACTTGAAAAATCATAACTCTCTCATCTGGATGATCCGGGGGTGAATTAGACATCGTTTTAAAGATAATTCAACATGCTTTGATAGAAAAATATTAGAAAATTCATGAAAAATCGTTTATGATTTTAAAGTGATTTTTCAATTTGCAATAATTATGCTGCAAATAGGGGATAAAGCAAAACAGGGGATATCTCTTATTTTTTATGTCTACGAGTCCAAACTTGAGTCATTGACATTCGAACATCTATGATTGAAGGGAAAGAGTGGCATGTGCATCACAAGCTCATTTGCACAGTCCTGGAATAGTTTCGAGCGATGAAGCAGCCTGTTGATCATACCACTCAAGGTTTTGACTCAAGAAAAAGGCACAAACATTTAGGGAATAATTGTAAGACCAT
>JBBYHM010198338.1:8780-32899 GCA_038381775.1 Adansonia rubrostipa
AGAGCTGATTCCAAGTCTCTTTGGGATGTAATGTTAGTCTCTTATGTTCATTAACGATATATTAGATCTATGTTAGCCTAGGATGTGAAAATTGTTACTGTTTGGCCTTTTTAGGGCATTCCGTAAATCTTTTCCTTGGTTATCTATGTTGCTCGACTCTCCATTTTTCTTAAAATATCTTTGTCTGTAAAAATTTCGGACATGAATATGGGATATGATTTTTTAAGGACCCTCCAAAGACATTAAAAAATTAAAAAAATTTTGGATATATTTATATTGAATACATACTTACATCCTATACTCACATTTGAGTCTACATAAGATCGTTGGTTATAATAGCACACGTGTGTTGCGTTCTGTGATACCAAATTACCAACCAATTATGCTGCATATAAAAGTTCTAGAAAGACGATAACAATGCCATGGTGATCTCTATCTGGAGGAAGGACCATGACTGTTCAATATTAATTCAAAATTATGGGCTTCTCATGTTTGAGTTTCTGATTTGAAGAGCTGTATTACTCGAACTCGAGTGTGAGTATCAGATACATGTATATGTACGACACGTCTGTGTTCAAAATTTTTCAAGTTTTTTCATGTAATTCCTTAGTGGGTCATATGACATATCCCCACAAATATTTCAAGAAAAAAAAAAAGAGTCGAAGCAATGTTGTTTTTGAGCAAGACTTCGGTATAATTTGGTTGACCTTTTTCTAGGGGTCTAAGCCTTGTATTATGTCATTTATATGTCGTCAGTTTTGTCTTTCTTGTCAAATTTCATGCATTGTTGATTGTAGTGGGGTTAATGGTATGCTAATCTGCAATTTTGAGTTAGTTCAAGGGCCCAGTATTGCCTCCTATGTGTGCCCAAATAGAAGAACTGCGACTTCTTCCCTTTTAAGTGTTTGAATAGATGTATTGGTGTCATGAAAACTTCTATATATATATATATATATATATATATATATATGTATATGTATTGTTATGAAAGAGATCATAGCCTGAGGAATGGGGAAAAAGATTGTAGATACAGAGATTTGAAATCAAATCTGTTGGATACCACCTCTTAAGGTTAGCTGCATGAACTAGCTGGATTAAGTTTAATCTGTTCGTCTAGAGTGCTTCTACGATCTTGCATTTGTTTCTTAAGAATATAAACAGCTCAATGTTGAAAACTCTGAAGCAAATGCATGGTTAGACTCAGAAAATACAGTTTTTAACATGTTTTTATGATAGGGGAGGAAGGTGCTATTTGGCTTAACATTGATATAGAAAAGGTTAAATATTCATTTGGCCCTTTGTACTTTAGTCAAATTTTCAGTTTGGTACCGAAAGAAAAAAATTATCAACTTGGTATTTGAACTTTCATTCTGTCGACTATGCTGGCCTTTTGGACTAACACAATTAGTCAAAATGCTGACTTTGGCAATCAAATAGATAATGAGAGCTTGACATGTGGCAAAATGCGATGTCAGCATAAAAATTTTCATAAAAAATTAATTTTTTAGATTTTGTCATGATGATGTGGCATTTTTGCCGCACTCATGTTGGTTGCTAATTGCCACGTTAGCATTTGATTAACGATGTTAGTCCAAATAGCCAATATACTTGACGTAATGAAAGTTCCGGTACCAAAATAATAATTTTTTTTTTGGGGATATCAAACTAAAAATCGGGCTATTGGTAAAACCAGCATTCTTAAAGACAAAGAGTATGACGGGGGAAAGCTCTCCATTCCTGGTTTTCCTGTAGCTGAATCTTCTGGGACCACAAGAATCCTTATTTAGAATCGGATTCCAACTCAGCACCTTTTGATATTCTAAGAAGAGTAGAAAGTATATGGATCAAATGAGTATTTAACCCATATAGAAAATAAAAAGCTGCTTGTTCATGAGAGCCCTACCAAAAACTAGTTTTATGGAGAAGTTAGAAAAGCTCATCTAACTTCTGCAGGTTGAAAACAATGGCATCTCTCACCAGGTCTCTTAAAATTTAAAGACATGGTAGTATGTGTTTTGTATCTCATATTTTTTTTATATCAATTATATAAATATAAATCCAACAGAAATTATTAAAATATATCAAAATTTTAAACACGAAAACAATGCATATATTAAAAACATGTTGTTTTAATAGTATTTATTATACTATTTTTGGATTGGAACCGGTATAGAGAGAAACTTTAGAACTAATGAAATAGTAATTATTATTTGTTATATTTTTAAATTATTATTTTAAATAATTTATTTTTTATTATTAAAATTTATTCACTAATATAATGACTAACAGAATTTATAAAATTGAATATATTTGGATATAAACTAACCTATTAGGCTAGATGAATAAACTTTATCAAGTTACAAATATTAAGAATCCTTTTCACTTGATTTTTGACTAAGCTTCATGGTTTTATTTTAGATTTTTTGAATATTATTTATTGTAGTTCTTTTTCATTATTATGATGGTATAATTAATTAAAGGCTTAGATATATGAATATATACATATATATATATATATATAATAAGTAAATTTATATATCAATATAAAATGTAGGAGTTCCAATCCAACCAACAAATTTTAAGCTATTTATTACCATCATTATTTGAGTAAAATCTATAATTTCAACACAAGTAAACTGTCAGTTTTGATCCGAATTTAAAAAATCTGAATAATTCATTCGAATTCAAATTTGATTTAATCTGATTTAACTAAAAAAAAGTTAACAACCTGAAATTATTATTTTCGGGTAACGGTTTAGTGGATAACTGAATCTAAATTATCCGATTAAAATTTAAAATCCCTCTTCACCATTTTTTGATCTACTCTTTTTTTTTTTTAATTTATTCTTTATTTAAAAAATTTTAAATTACTTTTTTTTTTAACTATGAACCCAGCAAGGAGCTTGGGACCTGCAATGGCGTCCAATCATTTCAAAGGGAATATGGATCTACCTGACGTCACCAATTCTTGGGCCAGTCTCAGGTGCTTCAGTTTATAACATGGCGAGCTAAATCAACCCTTTTTACCAACATGAAAAAAAAAAAAAAATCACTCATCAACAAAAGTTTACCAGCAATAATTTACGAGTTCAAACATGGTATAATTAAGCCGCCATGGAAATGTAAGTTACTCGTCAAATATATAACTAGGAACTATAATTACAAGTAGGTCACGGTGGAAAAATAAAGTTACTGCGCCCTGCCAAATTCAAGTAAGGTATATCTTTAAATGAATTGTTACCTTCAACGCCAGTGGTGGTTCGAATCCGCGGTTGCCGTCTATTCTATGTAGACCGGCTGCTAGCGGAGCCATCTCTTTTTCTTGTTCTCGGAATGAGTATCGGTCTACAACAGACTAAAATAAACAGTAATTCCGTCGTGAATGATGCGATGCTGAACCATATGAATATAGTTTTTTTCCAATACCACATGATTCTTTTGATGAATGGAAGTTCGGATTCAATGATGAGTGATGCATCGTATAGTTCAGGAATACCAGCACCCGGTCGGTACTCTGCTCGTTGTTCGAGTACTACCCTTAAGCAAGCAGTTGGCACTGTTCCTTCGTTCAAGCCTCTGATCTTTACATTCAGGGTCTGCGATTCGGAAACATAGCCGGCGACTAGAGGAGCAACCTTGAAGAGTGTCAGCAGAAGGCGGACAGGCTCACTTTTGAATCTCAACATGCATGGACGGCTTGAGCTGTCAAGAGTTTCACCATTAACAGAGAGGAAATCTACCCTGACCTTCAAGAAAAGAAAAAGGGAATTGCACCAGCATTCATCAAATACGAATTCGGTTACGAAAAATTAAGAGTCGAATTACTGATAGAAGGAAAATAAAATCACTGCAGTTACTTAGTAAGAAGCACCTTTTAGTAAGAAGCACCTTTTAATAGCCAAACATTCATAGCTCTGTTGATAAGACTTACGTTACATGAACTCAGGTGTGAGCATTAGACATGGATATGTTTAATTTTTTTTTTTAATTTTCACGTATTTGGTGGATTTTTAAAGAACCATGTCTTTGTACCCATATCCGAATATACGTTATAAATGTTAAACAAGTATATTTTCACAAAAGAAAAAAAAAAGTCGGAGCAATATAGTTTAAGAATCTTAAGTTCATGCAATTTATATGCAAATTATTAATCACCCGAATATCATCCAACCTATTCAATAACTCTCTTATGGTAACCAGTTGCTACTAACCTATGGGACATGCTAGTAAATGGAGCTTCAACCGAACACTCCAATTTTCCCTTAATCATATGAGGTTTAGCAATGCTATCATATTCTTGCAAATATGGTGGCTATAAATTTTCCTCAGGTGAAGAGGTTGGTAAGCTATGCAAATAATGACCCGTTCACTCAATGGTTTAAAACTTATGTTACTCGGACTCTTAATTTTTACTAAAGTACTTGTGTTCAACACATATTTGGATCGGGTATGTAAGTATCATGTTCCAACTATATGAAAAAACTTTAAAAAAAAATTGAATATACTTATATTGAACAAATACTCGTACTCACCGAAGTTCATATAACATAGGTTAAGGTTTAAAGACACTCCAAACACAACAATAAGATAATTTACGAACTTCCTAGGTCAAATTACTTCATCTAATACGTCATACATATTAAAAGTTAAAGAATGTCAGCCTAAAATTACAAACAGAACCATAAATGAATAGAATTAAGATAACTTAAAGCATAAAGGCATAAAGGCAAATTCTGCATTCCATGAATCAAACTAATAACCTGGAACATCCCAAGATTTCTGTTGTAATCCGACTCTGGCAATGTCAAAGAAACAGTGACCTGCAATTTGTGATAAGGCGGTATGATTCGGGAACCCACATTCTTCCCAACATCCATCTTCTCCATGCATTTCAAACCACAATTAATGGCGGCACAAGATATAAGCGGAACTAATGCAATTGGGCTACTCTTAGTATAATCGAAGTTCAATGTTTCCTTTATCTCCAATGGTTCCTCCACAAAATTCCTCATCAAAACCCCACTAATCACAAGTGAAGTAAACAATAACACACATAGAACAATGCCTACATATGTAGCCCACAAGACTCCCCACCCGAATCTAAACATGACGTTCCATATAGATTTACGATCCTTTACCCAGTAATACATCAATGGAATGAAATGCCTCGAAGTTGAATTCCATGGATTTAATAACTTCTTGATTATATAAGCACTACCATGCTTCAAAGCTTGAAAAGGATCAATCATGAACATGATGCAGTAACTTAACACAGATAGAGGTAATGTAATGAAGCTTCTTATCAATTTTAACTGAAACCCGATTGCCTTTATCGCTAAACCGGCTATTAACATTAGCAAACTCGAGGAAGAGTGTAGTGAGTCACTCAGTTCAGCGCCCGAGTCGGCCGTGGTTCTGGCTCGGTCAACTAATTCATCGTTTTTCGCGGTGGTAATCGTGGATTCGACGTCGCTTTTCTCTTCAATGACGCTGGTCGAGTTGAGCCAATCGCGAGTTGACTCAGTTATCTCGAAAGCATCGTCATTTGCCATCAAATCGGGGTAAAACTTGTGCCTTGGCTCTCTAGAACCGGTTTTCGAGTGGCCTTCGATGGCGGAAGTTTCTAGGAGGGAATCTCCGAGTTCCTTGGAGGAGACTAAGGCCCGGCGACGGAGAGTAGAGGAAAAGCCAGACGTGGAAGGATCTGATTGGTCGAAGGAATGGCAATCGGAAAAGGTAAAATCGTCGACTGCGTCAAGGAATTGATCCTCCTCGTCGGTGTTTTCAGATTCCATCAGAGAATTGGCGACGATAGAATGTTTGTTTTTCATTTGTTAAATTACTAGAATTATTATTATTATTTTTTTTATTTTGGACAAAGAGAATCGATCTGAAAAGAAAAAAAAAAAAAAAACCCGAAATTCCGACTTTCATTCAAATCATTTCACCGTTTCACGTAATTATATTATTAAAAAAAATAATTATTATTAACAAAAAAAAATCGTTTCACATTGGCATAATTAAATAAGAATTTCTTTTTAATATTTTAACATATTAGCAGTTAAATTTACCAATAAAATTGTATTAATCATTAAAGTTTTTAATCTATTCGCATCTAAATTTATATAGATAAAAATATTAATTTTTTAATATATATTTAATAATTAAAAATTTTTATATAAAATAAATAATAATTATTTTTAATTTATTTAAAATTAAACTTATATAATTTATATAAATATTTAATAATAAAATTAAATAAATGTAAATTATATAAAAAATTATATAAATATATAAGATTAATTCAATTTTATACTAAAAAATTACTCAGGCTATTTACATGCTTCATGTTTACATTCTCCGCGTGTTTGTTTTGCCGATGTTTATCTGTCAAGCACGCATACTTCTGCTAGGGTGGCGTTTTAGTGTCGGATATGAAAAAAATATGTATCGAGTATGCGTATATTTATATAAAAAAGATAAAAATAAAATAAAATATAATTAAAATATGATTAAATATATTTGAACACGTGATTTTTTTTTGTATTTTTTCTTTTAAATTTGAAATCAACAAATAATAAGTTGATTTTAATGGTTTTTTAAGCTTTTAAGTTTTTAAAACCAAAAATAATTTTAAAAAATTGAGGAGTTGCTTAATATTTAATTGAAAATTTATCAAGTTTTACATAAATAATATTTTTATTATCATTTTGGTTGTTATACTCATGTTTTAATTTTTTAAAAATTCATGTATTATTATATTCGTGTCATGTTATACCCAAATCGCATACCCGTAGTCATGCTCCTCTAGATGCCTGTTTTTCCTTGTCTCAAAATTTGGCGAATTTAAAGGTTAGGAACAGGCATAAAGGCAAGATTTATGTCCTTTTAACTTCCAAAATTTCAAGTTTGTAGAACTACAGATCATGAAAAAATCACTTATAACATTTTTATTTTATGTTAATAATTAGTAATTCAAGTGCCCTAAATAACTCAACACTTTTAGCATGAACTTTAGCATTTTAGCAGTTTTTGGTAATTTCCCTACGATCTAAAAATATCCATTTATATACTTAATTTATCGTCTTATTTTATTTAAGTGTTGAACATTGGTATATAGTCGATATAAAAATATTTATTTTTTATAATTGTTTCATTAATTTTAAAGGTTATATTTTAATATCCATATTCAAATGTACCGGATATAGATATAAGACATAGTTTTTAAAAAATTAAAGAATTTGAATAATATAACCATAAAAACATATTTTATTTTTATATTTGGGGAATGTTAAGATCCAACAAAATCTTATACATAAGGCAATACAGATAAAAGAAGAGTGCCATTTTTCAATTATTGTATTTCAAAGACTCGTATTTAAGTTTCCATTTACGATTCCTTCTCAGTCTGATAGGATGTTCCTTCCAAATTCAAATGCCTTCTACCTTTGGAGCTAAACCAAAATCTCACATTAATTTCACAAACATAAAACCAACTCGAAACTTAACCAATTAGTTCGTATAATCATTTAAATCATAATGAAGAAATCTCTGCAACCAATTTTCGAACCTAATCCCAAGCGAATTCCTTTATAAAAATAAATATACCCGAAACAATGAGTTTGTGGACTGTCATAAAATTTAGAACTAAAAGAAAAATAGTGTTGAATTATATGAATAATCCATTATTTATAAAAATTTATTATCTCATCAAAGCCAAACTGTAGCTCATCTTCCATCTTTAGAGTTGAGCAAGACGACGGATGTCGATGGGGTAAGCGTCGGAAGGAGACTGAGCACTGTATGATCTCCTCCCAATAATCGCATTTGCGGCCTCACTTGGATGGAAAGCATCCCAAAACAAATATGCATCCCTATTCCGGCATGGAGTTTGGAATGGCAAGCAGGTTATTTGCCCATTGTTCCTCCCAACCCCGCAACATCCTGCATTTGTCACCCTAAAACCTGAAATATTGACAAAAAAGGAAAAAAGGAAAAAAAAACGTTAACACATTATCCTCTTGAAACTTATTTTTATAGATAACGTTTAATCAGTGTTGTTGATGGGCTTGATTATCAAGTGGCCTAGACCCATTGGAGCACATTGTCAGAGCTAGGGAAACCGACAACGTGCTGCAATGGGTCTGGGCCACTTGATCGTGCCAACAAGCCATCGGGCTTGGACCACCCTGTCATCTAAAAATGCCCATCAAGAAGTGCAGTGTTGAATACTGTCCATAAGTAACGATTAACGTTTTCTCAATAGTTATATATTTTACCATAAGCTGAAGGATTGCTTGTTATGTCTTGGAAAATTCCATAAGCATTGATGTAGATGAATTTGGCATCAGAATCGGCGTTATTGAATTGATCGACAAGACCTTTAAGCTTGTCATTGAAAATCCGGTTGGCAGCATTGACTCTTTCCACACACGTTCTACCATCTCTGCTATTTTGAGCCAATTGGTTAGGACTGCACCCTATCTGACCCAACCCAATCAAAACGAACTTCCTTGCCCCAAAGTTGTACAAAGCCTGAAACCATTCAAAACATTTCATTATAATCATCAATGGGGATTAGTCGAAACAAAATAGTTAAACGTAATGAATGTTGTTGCATTATTTACCGTAAATATACGTGACGGAAAGAATCGAAACTGCAAAAATACTAACCTGAAGCTGCTGAGTATACTGTTCAATAAGAAGATTCGCATATTGTTCAGGGTTATACTGCCTGCTGGTTGAGTAATAAAGAGGCATGAAATAGTTGTTAAGGTAATCGTTGCTGCCCAGTCCAATCGAGTAAATACACTTGCTTAAATAATTCGCTGCATTATCTTCACTCCCTAGCAGGTTCACCACTTGTGAAACTGTTCGCCGGTAATTTCTAACTTGCCCGCTGAAACTGATCCGAGCTCCCTGGTAAAAAGTTGCAGATAAGAATTTTGAGCTTGGATATTGATGCAAAACAACATATTAAAGAAAACTATCGATCCAGTGCTAGATAATTAAGTAATTACCAGTTGCTGTCCGGTTTCTTCTCGGATTCCAGCAGCCGCCGATGCATAGTTAACTCCTCCGAGTATTTGTCTACCTCTAGCGGTTGAGTAAGGAGGAATGTAATTGTCGAAGCCCAAAAGTTCAGCTGTAAATAGAAAGAAAAAATAATGTTAAAATCACAGTATAGATGACTAGAACAGAAAAATGAAATTCGCTTCACTTTACTACCCTAATATTCGAAACCTATGTTATTTAAATTTTTTATTGTGTTTAAAATATTAGAATGTGACATCTATGATCAACATATATTTGGATATATTCAAGTCAAGTCACAATCTAAATTCTTTTAATTATTTTTTATTTGGTCCGATCGAGGTAGCCTTGAGCCGATCCAGAAACACATTTTAATATTCACAGCATTATTAAAATATTACTTCATATTAACATTAATATATTTTTATTATTAAATTTTAAAAAATTATTATTAAATAATAATTAGATTAAGATGGCCTGAATTTATAAACATTTTGTCCAGAATCTAATCCTTAGATAAGTCTAGATATAATTACGAAAATATAATCCTTGAATATACGAAAAAGTTTGTAAAAATTTTGACACACATTTTAAATCCGAGTAAGAAAAGAGTGTCGTAAGATTTTTTTGCTCGGGAATTTGGAGCCATGTTGAACGTTGATTATTATATGAAAGAACCCAGCAGAAAAGATATTACAACATGCCATTGACACTACAAGGATGATCAAACTCGACAGATTTTTATCTCATCCAAATTGGTCTTATTCAATCTGTTGCTTTCAAAGAGTCACTAAAAGTGAAAGAAAATCCAGAAAGTTTTGTCAAACAGATGAACAAGACAAATAAAATCAGAAGCTCACTAACATTGAAAATCTATGCTACGTAAGCTTCTCATTTTTTTAAAAAAATATGTGCTGACATACATTCGGATATAAATATAAAAGTAAAATTTTTTAAATATATAAAAAATTTTATAAAAATTAAATATATTCGTATCAAATATATATATTCATATCGAAAACTTCACCGACAATCTAAAGTTTTGTCAAAGATATGAAGAAGATATATGAAATAAGATCAGAGAAGCTCAAATCACCTATGACATCGACCGAAGTTTTACCATTGGAAAACCTTCCGGTCGGTCCATTAGGGAAGTCAATCCCATAAGGCAAGTAATTAGCTTTAGCCAGTGACGACAGTCGATTGTTATTCCCATTATCGACCAATGAATCTCCAAAAATGAAGTAACAAGGAACTTGAGGAGCCCCTTTAATTACCCCGAAGCAAAAACTCAGAACCAAAACCACCCCAAACATCCCCCACCCTTTCTCCATACTACTATATCAAATTGTAAGAATCAAAGTAAAGCTCAAAAAACAAAAATGAAAAAAGAGAAAGGAAGAATGACCGAAAGAAAGATGGCGATGTGTTTGAGAGTAAGCCTGTGAAAACTATGGCGTCTGCTGAGTAATATATATAGTGAGAAGGAGAAGGGAAGATTGTAATGCAATAATCATCAAAAGACAAAGGCATGAAAGCGAATTTTTTTTTTTTAGCTTTTACAGTTGAAGTAGTAGGTTAGATACATTAATTTCACGCGGAGATAATGTGAAAGTATGCACTCGAACAGAAAAAGCTTGTTGGTCCACACTGCGCAGTCAGCCATTCATTACAAAAGGAACCAAATCGTAAGGTCTGACGGGTTGAATCCAGAATTAGTAATTTATTTGTATAAAGATATTAATAGATAGTAAAAAATTTAAATATTTAATATTGTTTAAATAGTATTTTTGTAAATTTAAATATTTAGATTTAACAATATTTATTTATATATTTAATTTTTATTTAATTTTATATTTTATTATTTAAATGATATCACTATTTAATAAATTTAAATATTTTATAAATATTACTTTTTAAATCGAATATAAATTTAAATTTTAAATATATTGAACATACTAAAATTTTAATATATAAAAAAATAATTATAAATAACCAACCCCTTTCCTTCTTGTCGTAAAGTCAAAGTGCAACTTTTTTAATCTAATTAAGGAAAAGAACATTAGAAAGTCAAATCCCAAAAAGACTATCAACTTGGTGCAGAAAAGAAAAATGGCAATTCAATCGTATGCCATTACGCTTACCAAAATAGACTTGTTATGGTCCTATTCCAAATTTCTATACATGTACGTGTGTGTATGTATACAAACACACACAGACACACACACACATATATATATATATATATATATATATATATATATATAAAAGATAAGTTTAGGTTTTTATTTTAGCTATGATCCACTTAATCCGAATTATTATTTACGATATATATTTATTTTTATATTAATATTTATATATTTTTATTTAAATTTTATTATAAAAATATTAATATAAAATAATTAATTTTAAAATATTTTAATATTATTTAAATAATAAAAAAACTTATAAACTTAATATTAAACTTAAAAAGAAAAAATTGAATCACGATTTAAATTAATCGGATATGAGAGCATGCTTACGCATAACACCTTGTCGGCTTTTCCTATATATTCAATTTTGCATTTACTTTTGACCATCTTCTCAAATCAGAGCATGCCATAATTACACAACGTTGACTTAAATTCAGAAGCTTGCAGGATATGGAGGAAGGCATGGAGCTACCTTTACGTGAAAAAAAAATATCAATTATCGAATTTAAAATTTAATTTAATTAATTTATATAATTATATTAATATTAAGTGAGTTTAGAATTTAAGTGATAACATTTAAATTTTCTATATATATATATTTATATATATATACTGCAAAATGAACCACTAGTGCATGCAAGTGAACGTGCAGGGTAGACAAATTTAATGTTAGGAAAGACTAGGTCATACCGAGTAAGATGGGTCTTTTCAGGCAACGCCATTAATGGGTGCACATCAGCTGTGTACTCTACTGGCAGTGGCACCTCGTCGTGTTCATATTCGGCGTCGGTTTTCACCGGTTTCCAAATGCAAGTGGGCATAAAAACGTTGATCATCATCGATCCATGGAAAAGAGGATTGAATTATGATTTGGGTAGCGTTTGAATGTAAACCGATAGAAACGGATCAAATTCGGTTTGATTTGTTTAGTTTTTATTTTATTTGGTTAAATAATTTGATTTTAATGTGTTTATTTAGTTGATTTATTTTTTTATTTCCAAACTAGATTAATTAAACAAATGGATGCTTAATTAAAAATAAATAAATTACAGTATTTATGTTTAAATATATCTAAACCTAATTAACATTATCAAACTCAATGCCACCCAACCTAATATATGAGTGAGAATAAAAAATAACTGATTGAACTACCAGTTCACTTTATTCAGTTAATTTGTTTTTTCACTTGTATTTCCATTAATTCTCTGAATTTATTTAATTTATTCGATTTAAATCGATCAGACACCTCCTTGAATGGTTTATACTTTATGTAGTATGCGTTGACCCCTTAAATTTTCCACTAGTTTCCCAATTTCCCACCCGTATAATTTGTCATATCTTAACTGTTGAATGAATTGTCCTGCGAACTTGAAAGCAATTCCCATTTGTTAGTCCAAATTGGGAAATAAAAAGGCCAGAAAAACCAATGCGTGATAAGATCATGCAACAGCTTCAGGGTTTTAGACAAGGTAATCATATCAATTAGTGTACGTGTCATTTTTATTTTAATATTTATAAATATCGATATCAATGCGTTTCGTATATTATTTTAGATTTATTAAATTTTAAATATTTTAAATTTATGTATATGAAAAATATTTTTAAATATAAAATAAATGAGATTAAATAAATTTCATATATCAAATATTTATCAATTATATATAATGTTCTAAAAAAATTTCATCAAATATTAGTCTAAGTAACAAGGTTAAAAATTTTTAATAATTACTATATTTACGAGTAATTACGTCTAATATTTATTAAATTTATGAATAATTATATTTAATATTTATCAAATTTAAAATTAATATCAATTTATTTTTTTATAACCTTATGTTATATATATAATCGAAATAGACTAGTACCTACTGGCCTGGTAGGTACAAATTGAAATTAAAATCAAAACAGAAATAACTGTTACCCGTTATGCTTCAAAATTGGTATGACCGATATTGATATGAAACCGATAACCTTGGTTTTAGCACGTCTGGGTTCTGCCTGTTATTGCCTATAAATCCATTTAGATCAGCATCAAACTAATGGAGAAACTGTTAGCATTGCTCGAATGACTTCCGACGACTTTGAGCTTTATGATATGGCAAGTAATGCTCATGTTCAAGAATACAAATAAAGACACGCATATTGACGCTAAAATGTGAATTACTTCGAACTAAAATCTTCCTTCTAAAGCGCCACCTACGTTAATGCCCATTGTACCAATACCAGTCAGCACATCCGTTTCAAAGTTATATGTGAGTAAAAGCAGATTCACAAAATTTCAAACCTATACTTTGAAGTATTCAATTTTCTTCAAATACTTTTAGTATTTATTCAAAAATAAATATAAAAATATATTTTTTAAATATATTAAAAATTAATATCAAATACTTACCGTATTTGACACTCATCGATTATTTTTAATCTCAAAAGTTGAAAAGCAAAGATAGATTTGCAACAAGGGCAATAGGGGCTGCTACCTCCACTTAAATCTTAAGAATATAAAAATATGTTTCCTTTTTACTTTTATGCAAAAGTATTTTTAGGTTAAGTAAGATATTTTATTTTATTTTTTTAAATTTTCTCATCCAAGCTCATTCAAGGTCAAGTACAAGATGGTATGTTGGCTCGTTTTATTGTTTATAAAAATTAAAAATAATTTTTATATTAATATTTATATAATTTTATAATTAAATTTAAATAAAAATTTTTTATTTAATGAATAATAATTTAAATCAGATTAATTCGAATAAAAAATATTAAATTCAAATTCGATCTAATTCGATCTGAACTTATTGAATTGAGAGAGTAACTTGACTCTTAAACAAGTATACTTTTGCATAACTAACTTAAAACATTGCCCATACTGATTCATTTAATATCTCTTTAAATATGATTATTTTTCATATTACACAACTGGTAAAGGTTTCAAGAAAGTTTTCATTTTTAAAATAAAAGTAAAGTTTTTGTGGTGGGAGTGGTTTCAATATTGAAATCAAAGTCAGTAACTCAAGATTTTTAGTTTTAGTAATAACAAAAACTAACTACATTGAAAGTATTCTTTTCTACATGAGGATGGAGTTTCTAAATTTTACAAGTGAATTTTTTATAAAAATAATCACAAATGAGATAATAGTCACCATTGCACCATCATATAAATTTTTTAAATATTTTAAATATATCTTTATATATATATATATGTGATAATTAGAGATGTTTATGGATAAGGCTAAGTCATAGATCAATTTTTTTTTCAAAGTCCTTATCCAGGTTCAGCCTATAGCACCATTTTATTGTTAAAAAAACTAAAATATCATTTTTATATAATTAAATTTAAATAAAAAATATCTCTTTATTGGTTAAATAGTTATTCAAGATAAGCTTATCTAAATTTGGCCTAATATGAACTAATCTATTATTTTTAGAAAGCTTATAAAATAAAAATAAATTATAATCGAATATTATCAATTATATAAAAATTAATTAAATCAAATAAATAAATAATCAAGTAACAAATCATTATAATTAGGTATTATGCCCGTGCATTGCATGGGTTTGTAATGCATTTTATATTTTAAATCATAATATTATTATTAATAATATATCTTATATTTAAAATCAAAGTTATAAATAATGTAACTATATATATATATATATATTCCTTTTAAGAAAAAAATAATATGTATACTCCAAAAGGCTACAATTTAATAATGTGTTATATTTACTTTAAATAAAAATATATTTAAAACTTGAAAATAAAAAAAATTATTCATTGTTGAAGAAGATGGAAATATGTTTAAAGCTCTATATTTTGTTTAATCCATCTCAAATGATCTTCTTCGATAGCAATTTTTTTCTCATGTTTTGGCTCCACATATTTGTTATTGAATTCTGTAGTTGTAATATTTTTTCATAGTCAAATTATCTTTTTTTATCTTTTATCTTCTCATGTTTTAACAGTAAGAAATACACTGCTCATCACTTGATGTCGTTCTTTTGTTGGAAGGTATTTTATCTATTACAAATTAGACTTTTCAAACAATTACTTTGGAATGTATTTTAGCATAGAAAACGTTGAAATGTTAATTATTTATACCATTTAATGAAAAATCTTTTATCATAAAATAGTCATGATTTATAAATAAGAGAGATAGATATATAGATTTAATTTAATAAATTAAGTTGATTCATATATGAAAAGAAGAAATGTATACATGTATACATTTAATTTGATAGATTAATTTGATTTATACATGGATATAGAGATGAATACATTTAACAACTTATTTTGTTTCATGCATGAAATACCAAAATTATGAGATAAAATTTAAACAATTTAAGAAGTTATTTATGGTACTTATTAGTTTAAGTCAATTTTACTATATAAGTAGAATAGATATACCTAAACAAATATAAAATAAAAATGAGATTTAGACAAAAATCTCAAGGTTGATATCTCTTATTTTATTTGTTATTAAAATAATGTCTCATTGACAATTTTACAATCGTATAGTAAGCTTGTCAATTAAGCTTAAATTAAAGGAGATAGTGATTATATTAACAAACAATTTTTCCCTTCATATTAACCAATTATTTGAATTTTTTTATAACCAGAAAAAATAAAAAAGAGTAAAACACACTCTTATTATTAATTTATTATTATTTACAATACCATTATTTATTTTTGTTGTTATAATATAATTACTTGCACGTAAACAACGGCTGACAACGTGGCACCTCCAATGACCGGGAATAATGAGATTCCTTGCCTCCCCCAGTGTACGTTTGCGCCGTAGTTGACGTCGTTTGATACGTTTCGATATTTAATTGGCTTGTATTATTCGATTTCATACTTAGAGATTAGATTCGGTGGACCTCACCTGCGTGGGGGCCACCTCTCTCTCTCTCTCTCTCTCTCTCTCTCTCTCTCTTAGTGTCTCAAGCGGCGCATAAGCCGTGGGATACGCTGAGCCGTGGATTTCTAGCTTTAAACTTACGTCTTTTTCACCCCAATCATTGGTGTGAAATAGGGTGTTTTAAGCTTAATTTAAAATTTGATTTTAAAAATTTAGTTTGAGATGATTAAATTTTTATTTTAAAATTTAAATTTAATTTAAAATAAAAAATTATTTACTTAGTTATAAATATGAGTTAAATTTTTATATTTGATTTTAAATTTAATTATTTATGTTCGAATTTAAATTTAAATAAAATTAAAAATAAAAAAATTTGATTAAACTCTTAAACTACTTAGGTCAAGCAACGAAATATCTTAATTCGGCTCATTCGAATTGCTCAAACTCAATTTGAAAATGATCAATATGAATATAGTAGTCTCATTCACACCATAGTTCAAATAAATTTATTTAAATACGATTACAATAGCTCAACTTGTGATATACAACTTTTTTATTTTATTATTACCTAAATTAATAGGTAGTAGAGTTTGAATATGAAAATATTTGACTTATGATTCTATGTTTTTTTTTCCTTTCAAAAATTATTAATTTTGCATTTAATTTCACGTAACTAAAATAAAATTAGTGTGGTGACATATAATTTATTTATTTATTTATTTTTAAATATAATTTATGAAATATATATCATTTTTATTGATACTGTGATATTACAATATTTCATTCTCAATGTATAGGATAGTTATCCTTAGTTTAATACTAGAGATTTTTTTTTTTTAAGTTTAATGTTATAATTAGTCAAATAAAACAAACTCAATTAAAAAATTATAAAAAAATTTAAAATACAAGATATTTTGTCTAAGTTTTCATAAAACATACTTCTCATTTTAAAAATTACAAAAATTATCCACTTTTATATTAAAAAAGTTCTTAATAATTATTTTTTTCTAAATAAATAAAAAACCCCACAACGTGATTGTAGACTTGTTCAAATTGATGTTTAATAATTAAAAAAATATTTTATTTAAAGTTAATTATAAAATATATAAATATTAATGTAAAAATTATTTTTAAATTTTTTATTAATTATATACAGTAAATAACGTAATATGGGCAAAGCTAGACTGAGGTAAAAAATGAACATAAACAAAAAATTTAAAATTTTTTCGAATTATAATCCGACTCAAAATGTGAAGGCCTCTACGTGAATGTACCAATTTTAATTCTTAATTAAAAAAATACTGCAAAATGGATCTCTAATAATTTCTTGAATACCATAAATAAACATATATTTATCCAAAACTTATCAGAATCGACTTTTTTTTCTTTGTTTTATTAGTCATAATCATAATTAGAGCGAATTGGTTTAGTTGCTTCATGATTAGGAGACTATGTTGACACCGTTACCACAAAAGGCGACTCTACTTTTCTTCCCATTTAAATGTGTTAGTCAAGGGGGATGACACCATTTTTTCTCTATTTGCGATGTATGGAAGAAATTTCTTTTCTAAACCAGGCCATAAAAATCATTTACATGTGGTTCGGACAACTTTATATATATATATATAAATATAAATATTTATATTTTAACAATAATTTTTTTTAACTTTATAAGTAAAAGTAGGAAATTACGATATATTTTATTTTTTGAATATAATTGAAATTTGTGTTGCATTATTAATTTCACTTATGAAATTTTATAATTTTATTGACGGCGAATGAAGTAATATCTTTTTTATTACTTAATATTGTATTATAAAAAAATTCAATGACTTGAACAAAATTACAAATCTTAGAAGAGCAATTAGATAATGTAAAAGTAAATTTTAATTTTATTATACGTACTAATTATAAAAAATCTAATTGAGTTTGATGTGAATGAGTATACTATTAGTGACATTCGTGAAATTAAAATATGTTATTATTGAATTTAGAGTTTTTTTTTATCAACTGAATTCAAAGTTTAGACCAATTGATTTATTTAACAGTTTACGATTTGAATTCTAAAATTTATAATCTATTTTCCTATTCTCTAATTACAACATCTTTTGTATAAAAAAATATCATTACGGTATATAAAATATTTATGTTTAATGTACTATCAATATATAAATATCTACTTTGACAGTGAATTATATCGTATTACCTTTTAAAAAAATATAATTGATGTATTTATTTTTAAAAATTTTAAATTAATTTATTTATAGTATAACTTTGTGACCATATATGAATTTATATACTAATACAGCATTAATTATAAATCTGTGTATGAAAACGAATTCTAATTATAATTTTTAAAGTGAGAGGGGAAGGAAGGAAAGCGGGAACCGCACTCAACGCCATGTAGAAGTAGATGACGCCATCTCTCCTCAGACGCTAAAACATTAAAACTTAGAAGGAAAACACTGTGATTTGGATTCTTTCCTATAAATTCACTTTCTTTTCCCTTCATTCCTCCCCCCACCCCACTGTTACATTCCCCTCCTTTCAAAACTTTCTTCTCTTCAATTTACAAATTATTAGAATAATATCTGAATCTAATTTAATATCTTTCCATTTCCCTTTTCATGGCTGAAGAAGAATTTCAGGAGTCCGAAGTTCTATTTTCCGACAACAGCAGCAACTATTGCTGCGCACATGACGATGTGTGCCTCGACAAATCCACGAAACATACCCAGAAGGCAAAGATAGATGCCAGTTCGGCTCCGGTTAACATCCCACTCCGTGACGGTGGTTTTGTTTTTGATTGCGGGGCCGGCGAAGCCGATGGTTTCGATGGAGTTGAAGATGATGAGGATGAGGAAGGGGAAATCGTGCCACCACATGTGATATTAGGAAAGAGATTTGCTGCGAAAATGGCGTTCTCGGTCTTTACAGGCAACGGAAGGACGCTTAAAGGAAGAGATTTGAGTCAAGTTCGGAATTCAATTCTCAGAATGACTGGATTTTTGGAAGCTTAAACCATGGTCAAATCTTTTTCTCTTTCTTTCTTTCTTTCTTTTGGTAATCATTATTTCATTCAAAATTCAGAAATGAAAAGTGGGAAAAAAATTCAGTTCCTTAGTTATATAATCATTGATGAGTTTCAACAGTTATTAGTATATTTCCCTCAATTTGCTTGTTTTTTGGGTTAATTTCTAGTGTTTTTTTTTTTTTCGTGTCATGATTAAATTTCTTGGCTTCGAGGTTTTGTTTTCAGTAGACATTCTGTAAAATTCCATATCTTGGTTTTAGTCTCGTTTGGCTATCAGGAAAATGTAGAGAGATAGGCAGCTGCCCCAACAGGAGCTGCTGGTTTTCTTTTTATTTTGTTAATTGAGATTGAGTGGCAAACAAATCAAACTGTAAACTTTAGTTAATTAATAATTGAGAATAAAATCTCTTGCAATAATAAAGTCGGAAATTTAATTCAATTAAATCGATATTTTATAAATTTAAAATTTAAATCTTAAAATTTACGATCATTCTTTTATTTCGAATTACGATAAAAATGATTAGGCTTTTGCGAGGATGATAGACACAATAATTTGGACATGTTAGTTCTATCCTTATTAATTAAAAGATTGGCATGGTTAAATATCTATGACAATTTTAGTAAATATCTTTGAAAAAAAACTATGGCAATTGACGAGGGCTAAGTGCTACTTTTCTAATTTGTTGTTGTTTCTTTTGTAACGACAACAATTTATAAGTTAGTATATGTATTGCATATGAGTATATTTAATTTTTTAAATGTTTTTATATATTTAAAAATTTATATTTATATATATATATATTTAAATACGTGTCTTATACAAATATCAAACATTAATATTTTTAAAAAATAACAATCCAAATAACATGGCAACTTGAGAATTAGGACAATAACCAAACAAAGATATCTTTGAAAAGAATGCTGCCTTAAAAAAAATGCTATCTCTTTTTGAAAAACAATGCTTACATCTATTAAGAAAATGAAGATTTGATTGGATTTGTACGCACATTCTGGCATGGTGGCGGCTAAGTTAATCGAATTTGGGGATAAATATATTTTTGATATAAGTATATTTAATTTTTAAAAAATTTTGCTTAATATATTTGAAGGATCATAATTTTATATCCATATTTAAATATGTTAAACATAAATATTTTTAAAAAAATAATATAAGTGACTATCATCATTTTTACGGTAATCCAACTTTTCAAATACCAAAAGCTTACAATATATACTGCAAAAAGGTGGTTGACCGAACTCGAAGGTTAGCTCTGCTAGTTTATGTAGCCAATTGTCATTCAATAAGTCTGGAGTTTGAATATTAAGATCTATAACTCTTATCCTATCTCTACACCTACAATTGTATGCAATATAATTAAATAAAATTAATTTTTTAAATTAAATTTGTTCTTAACAATGGGAATATTCTACACAATAATTTAAAAATGTGTAGCTATAAAAATTAACATGATAATTACATCAAACATAGGATGTTGTCTAATCGAGTCATTTGAGTTTAATTGATAAAAAATTCGAGTCTGATTTCGATTGGAAATTAGAGATTTAAAATTTGGTTCGAGATAGATCAAATATTACTTTTAAAGTTTGAATTTAATTCAACATAAAAAAGAACTATTAGATTTGCCTTATTTTCCAAGTAAATATAAGTTTGATTCTTGACTTCACGTTTGACTATTTGTGCTTGAGCTCAAGCTTAAGTTCGAGTTCAAATTGAGATTTTTCAATTCTTATTAAAAATAAAAAAATAAAGCTTTATTAAGCTCACGAGCTGCTTGAGTTTTGTATCAGTATACTCTAATTCAATTCATTTAAGTTGCTCAAACTTGAGTTGAAAATGATTGAAACTATTTTAAGCTTTTTTCTAACCAGATTCAAATAACTTAAGAACACGGGAGTCTCATTTACATGTTAGTTCACATAAATTCGTTTAAATATGATTGCAATAGTTCAAATTAATTTGTTTAACTTGAGAATACAATTATTTTTTATTGTATTATAATGCAAATTAACAAGTAAAGTTTGAATATGAAAATATTTGACTTACAACTTTGTATTTTTTCCTTCAAAAAGTTGTTAATTTTTGTATTTAATTTCACTTAACTAATTATAAACTTTTTTTTTTGTAATCGTAGTCATTTTGCTGAAATATATATATTAAGAGTAATTATCTTATAAATGAGTATGTAATAAAAAAATACCATAAGCAGGGTTAAAGAGGTATTGGGAATAGTATGATAGCCTACAAAAACATTAACAAGAAAAAAATAAAATAACATATAATTTTGACATGGTTCAACCCCTCTAGCCTATGTCCAAGACCCTAAAAAGGTAACAACAGTACTAATTAAACTTATAGCTTTTGCATGGATAAAGCTATAAACTTTTATCACAAACAATTTGTAACTTTTGCATGGATAAAATTACAAACCTTCGAACAAATAACTAATAGCTTTTGCATAGAGAAAGTTACAAACTATCCTCCTATAATGAGGTCCCACAAGATTTATATCTCTCTTGTTCTTAGTTCTAAAGGTCTACATCAATCATCATATTTATAAGAAAAGTTACTTGCTTGCCAAGTTATACACTAAGATTTTTTCTAATTAAGAATATTTAATTATTAAATAAATTTAGTGACCAAGTATTCTACAATCAATGGAATCTTACCAAAATCTAAATCTAATTCTCAACTTGAATTTGGATAAAAAACCTAAAAAAAGGTTATACATGTCTCATTTATTTATTTATATATTAATATAATCTAATGGACATGTGCCATCTCACTGATATTGCTTATGGAATTTTGGCATTCCATTGTTAGCAGATAGGATAATTATTCATGGTATAAAAGAGGCCGTAGCTTCAGGATGGGGGGAGGGTTGTAAATGCAGGGATTTGAACTTTAGACCAACTAAATGCCAACTAGTTATATGAACCAATTAAGCTAAACTTCGGATTCTATAATCTAATAATTTTGTGAATACCATGTGCAAACATTTAATACAAAAGGTTTATCAAAAACCTAAAAGAGTCAACCTTCTCTTTAAACATAATCATAATTAAATTGTCGACTAAGTATTCACTTAATTGATATGATGTTGTTGACAAATTGTTTAAAGTTATAGGTTCTTAGACATGTAATGTCTTCCTCATATGGGGTGAGAAGATATGGATAGAATAGAAAAATAATCATTATTAAAGCTAATTGTTCTAGTTGCTTCATGATTAGGATATTATGTTGACACCATTACACAAAAAGAGACTACTTTTCTTGCCATTAAAATGTGTTACTCAGGGGAGGTGGCACCATTTTTTTCTCTATAAGCCATTTAGGAAAGAAATTGCTTCCCTAAACTAAGGCATAAAAATCATTTATAAGTAATTCTAACAACTTTCGACATAAAAAAAATAAAAAAACAATTAAAATATGATACAAAATATGATATAATAAAAAAAATAACACGAACATGACATAGATATATATATATATATTAAATCTATATAATAAGAATTGGAGCAAATCAAAATTTATATAAAATATATTATACCTCAAATCCTATTTATGACTTATGAAAATATATAAACTAAACATGAATATATGAATTAACATATCTATTTACAAGCTAACAAACGAGTTCCCAAACCTAGAATGCTTCCAACAAATATTAAGGAACTAATTACCCTTTCTTTTCCAATTAATCATCCATAATTAACTAAAAGATTGAAAGTTAAACTCTATGGAAAGGTTTTATTATAACAAAAGTGAATGTAAAAAGAGAAATCAAACAATCAACCAAATATTTAGCCGGTGATATTTTAATATGTGTTTGTTTTTTATATATATTAACAATAATTTTTTAAAATTTTATAAGTAAAATTAAGAGATTGAGATATTCTATTTTTTAAATTATTTTATTGTTTTTAAATATAATTGAAGAGATTTCTATTATATTATAAATCTCACTTACAAAATTTTAAAAGTTTATTGACTGTTAGTGAAATAATTTTTTATATTATTTAATATTGTATTTTAAAAAAAAATAATTAAATGACTTGGACAAAATAACAAATCTTGCAAGAGCAATTAGATTCTATAAAAGCAAAATTTTAGTTTTACTTTATGCACTAATTATATAAAAATTTTGATTGAGTTAGATGTAAATGAATATACTATCGGTGAAACTTGTGAAATTAAAATATTTTATTGTTGAATTTGGAGGTTTTTTATTTTGGCCATTTGAATTTAGAATTTAAAATTTAGTTCAACTGATTTATGCAGTTAAATTTAACAGGTTACATTCAATACTTTGAGATTTTAATCCTAAAAATCTTCTATCTATTTTTCTATCTCTAGTTATAACTTTTTTTGAATAAAAAATATCATCATCTTATATAAAGAATATATATTTGATGCACTATTATTATATAGATATCTATACTGACAGTGAATCATATCATGCTACCTATTAAAAATAGGCTTGCTTATAGGTTGAACTAGAGCTTGAAAAAAAAAATTTGAAACTCAAGCCATGCTCGAATTTTGTCCAACCCAAATAATTTTATATTAATATAATATATTTTTGTAATTAAATTTAAGTAAAAATAATATTTTAATAAATAAATAATAATTCAGGTCAAGCTAGCTTAAATAACAAAAATAATAGCTAATCTTAGCTCCTATCGAGACTATTCGACTCTGAAACAGATTTATTAAAAAAGTATAATTAATATATTTATTTTTAAAAATTTTAAATTTTTATTTGTTTATTAACAACTAATCAAATATGATTTACTATAATATATAAATCTATATGATAACACTGTATCAAGTAAAAGACAGGCACGAAGGACAGCGAATACCGCACTCAACGCCATGTAGAATAGAAGTAGATGACGCCATCTTCTCTCAAACACCAACATTAAAAGGAAGCACTGGGATTTTAGATTCTCCTCTATAAATTCCTTTTCTTTTCCCTTCATTCCCCC
>JBBYHM010198559.1:6920-32895 GCA_038381775.1 Adansonia rubrostipa
TCAAAATGCCTCTAAGTTATACCTTCGACATATAAGAATCTGGGTACCCTAAAGGATTTTGTAACTTCATAGATGAACAAACCTATTCCTATCTGCACCTTTGACGTAGAAGTATCTAGTGATCACATAGGACTTGATTCTAATGTAAATTATTAAAATGTCCTTTAGGTTTACCTTCGATGTATAATACCTTATAACCCTAAAGGACTCAGTAACTCAATAAAAAGATGAACTTATCCCTATTATGCACCTTCAATATAGAAATATCCCGATAATCATAAAGGACTCGATTATAAGATAAATTATCAAAATAACACTAGGGTGTACCTTCGACATATAAGTATTCTGATACACTAAAAAACTCAAAATGATATCACATGGCAATTATACCTTACAAGGGTAACTTAAATGTCAAAATTGGCCTAAAATGTAAAAATTACTAATAAAGTCCTTAAGTCTATTGAAATTACATTTTCGCCCTAAAATGGTTAAAAATGCTAGGAAAACTCTTAAAATGCCAAAACACCCTAAATGGGTAATTTAAGGTTTGAAAAGATCGTTTTAACCTTAAAATGCATGGTTTTCCTAAATGGTTTCTAAACTTTTTTAATTTACAAAATAGTCCCTACATGAAATAAACACCACAAAATAACATAAATCATATCAAAACTAACATGGAAAACATGCCAAATATTATCAAAAGTATTTGGCTAAACACCCTTTGCCTTGGAATAATTTTTTTATTTTTTGTAAACTAGTCCCTGAACTTTCTAAAATTATAAAATGGCCCTAAAAAGGTTAAAAATGCATGAAACACATTCAAACATGTTAAAGTATATTAAAAACACCCCTAAAGGTCTCAACAAGAATTCAGCTAAGCTTGGATGGCCATGGAAAAGGTTTTATAATTTTGGCAATTTGGTCCTTATGTTTCCTATAATTACAAAATAACTTAAAAAATCAAAATACCACAAAATCATCACGATCATATTTGGCCAAGCTTGGAATCACTCTTCCAAGGCCTTCAAAATTTTGGAAAAATTATTTTTTAGGCCCTATAAGTTTCAAATATTACAAAATTATCCAAAATATCATAAAATCAAAAATGAAAAATTATTGAAGGACTCCAATCATTTTCGGCTGGCATGAAAAATAATCAAAAATATATTTTTTTATCACATATGTCATGATTTAAATACAAATCATAATTTTTACCAAGCTTAAATACATGTAAAAATATGATAAATATTGAATATATCAACATAAATCAATATGAAAACATTTAGAAAAGTAAAACAAAAATATGTAAACGAAAATAACATTACTTCTATCAATGAACACAGATAATCTTGATGAAAATCAACATCGTACTAATAAAAATTAAATAAAAAACAAAATCAAAAATTTTTTATCATAGCCTTCATGCTTGGCCTTTTAACATGGATTAAAATTCATGAGCTTAAGCATGATTTTGGCCCACTAAAAGGAAGAAATATAAAATGAAATTAACAAAACTAAGAATTTTATAAAGTCCTTTTACCTTGAAAAGCTTAGAAAACTTGAGAAATTTAAGTAATTTTTGTGATTTTTCTATGAAATTCTAAAATTCCCCAAAAATGAACAAACCATCCACTATTTATAGGGGACATAATTCAACCAAGAGCTGTAGGAAAACCCCTTGAGCAAATTGTTTATAGGGATTTCTACAAAATTCCATTTATTATTTTATTTATTTACTTTGTTAATTTATTTGGTAGATTTTTCTAAGCTTTCATTAATTGATTTGTCTTCATATAATAACAATCTTATTTTAGTCAAAAAGCCTAATGCGGGCTAAAGTTAGGTTTAATGATGATTAGGATAATATTATTTTAATATATAGTTAAAATGTACTAAATTAAACTAGTTCATGTAACTAAATCAATAAATTTCATAATTAAAATAAATATAAACAAAATTTTAAGAATGGAAAAAATGAAAAAAAACGTCATAATTACAAATTTTATAAAAATTGAATTGGAGAGACTAATTGTAAGAAATTGAAAGTTATGATTTAATATATTTATTTACAAATTTAAATAGGTAAAAGCTCTATTAAATATTTATATGAAATTTTTGGATCCAAAAAGAGTTAATAAGAATTTTTGAGAGAAAAATCATTGGGCTTTATTGTAAAATTAAAATAGGCCTAATTGGGCCTCGTTGGAATAATCAAGAAATGGGCTTGTTAGGCTCATAGAGAATGAAATGGGCTTGCTAGAAAATTAGAAATGGGCTAGGAAAGCTTGTCATGCCTGTTGAGAAATAAATGGGCTTATTGGGCCTTTATGCAAATTTGCAAGTTTTAAAGCCCATTAAAGATATTTGGCTCAAAAATAAAATAAAAAAATAATAATTAATTTTTCTTATAAAATTCCAACTGCTGAATAGACATTTTATGTGTGAGAGAAAGATATCAAGAATTCTAAACTCATAAAATTTTACAACAAAAATTCTTAGGGAAGAAAATTGATTTTTGAAAGAGAAATCTCAGAAAACATATTAGAGTTTTAAAAACTGAATTAAATGAATTTAAAGATAATATTTAAAGAATTTTAAAATTTTAAACTTATAAAAATTTTATCAAAAAATTTACAAAGTAGAAAACTTCATATTTTGAAAATAAAAAAATCCAAAAATACATTCAAATACGCATAAAGATGAATCAAATTCAACATATTATTCAAAATATTAGTTTATAAAATAATAAAGATGAAAACTTGAAATATAAAACAAAATTTACCAAAGAATTTTCATAACCATGACACTCATTATATTATGAAAATTTTAATTTTAATAAATAAATCTGACAACTTCACACCTTGTGGTATAAAAATGCCAATATGAATTTGTTTCTTGAATATTTTTTACTTTTCTAGATGAGTCTCGACATAAATACTATGAGGGTATCGGCAAAAATATGTGATGGCTGACTTGCTAATCTTTACAAAAAATCTCAAAAAGCTTTTAAAAATAGGAAATTTGATCATGACATAATATGCAAAAATGAATTTTAAAATTTCAAAAGAATAAATTTAAAAACTAGTATTTCACCTTGATTTTTATCTTTTTTATTCGAGATTTATTTTTTATGACCCCTGAAATGGCGATTTTTGTATCGGGTGCATATGTGATCATTTAGGCATGACTACAAAGGTCTTGAAAATGCCCATTTTGCTCGAAAGAGGTTGACCTCTACTAGGGTGATTGCTTGGCTTTTAATATCAGATGTTTAAGACTATGAAAAAAGGGCCAGACAAAATTAACTATTTATAGCTGCCCTTCATTGTCTATTACCTAGGATCAGGAATAGGGCAAAGACTAAATAGACACAATTTTATTTGGGCCATGACAAATACTTATACATAGTTTTTTTTTTTTTTTCACATGTATAGGCTAACTGCATTGGTTTTCTACCAAATGAAGAGAACCTAGGAAAATTCCCTCGATCCTTCTACTTAGCCGAGCAAAGCTGCCTTAAAGCCTTTTTCACCTACCTTACATAGGATCGAATGAAAAGACCATTTTACTCCACCAATTCCTCACTAAGTGGAGTTGACAAATAAAACTCTTTTGATCTTTCTACTTAATCAGATAAAGTTGACTTAGAACCTCTTTCGCCTACTTTTTACAAGATTGAATGAAAAAGCCATCTTACTCCACTTGTTCCTAACCAAGTGAAGATGATAGATAAAACTTTGCCAATCCTTCTACTTAATTTGCTGAAGTTGACTTAGAGCCTTTTTTATCTACTTTTCATAAATCGAATAAAAGGGCCATCTTACTCCAAACTGGTTTCTAACCAAGTGAAGTTGATAGATAAAACTCTTTGATCTTTCTGCTTAATCAGACGAAGTTGACTTAAATCCTATTTCACCTACCTAAAATAAGATCGAATGAAGAAGACAAATTACTTCACCAGTTCCTAACCCAGTGAAGCTAAAAAATAAAAACTGATTTGATTCTTTTGCTCAATCGTATGAAGTAGACTTAAATCCTACTTCACTTACCTAACACAAAATCGAATAAAGAGGACATATTACTTCATCGGTTCCTAACTAAATAAAGCTGACAAATCAAAACTCATACTTCACCAACCTTTCATAGGATCAAATGAACCTACCTTTCACAGGATTTTATAAAGTGGACATCTTGCTTCACTAATTCCCTACCAAGTGAAGTTGACAAACTTAAATACTACTTCAACTACCTTTCACAGGGTCAAATGAAGTGAACATTTTGCTCTACCAATTCCTAACCAAGTGAAGATGAGCAACTTAAATCCTACTTCACCTACCCTCACAGGATTGAATGAAGTAGACATCTTGCTCCACCAGTTCCTAACCAAGTGAAGTTGATAAACGTAAATCCTACTTCACTTACCTTTCATAGATTAAATGAAATAGACATCTTGATTTGAATATCATGAAGATCAATTTTCTGATATGTCGGTGAAGCTTTGAATTTCTAATTTCATTACTGAAAATGTTTCAAATTTCATCAACAAATACTTGTTTTGAAACAAATTCTTTAAATTCTTCAGATATCGCCACCAAAAATTTACTTTAGAAAACTCTTTAAATGCTTTTGATATCATTACCAAAGACTTGTTTTTAAAAAACTCTTTTGAGTGCCTTGAATATCACCACTAAAGACTTGTTTTAAAACAAAGTCTTTGGAATGCTTTAGATATCACATCAAATACTTGTTTTAAAAACTTTTTTGAGTGCTTCAAATATCACCAACAAATGCTTTGTTTCAAAAAATGCTTTTAAGCATTTTGGATATCACTACCAAAGACTTGTTTTAAAATAAATTCTTTTGAATACTTCAAATATCACTGCTGAAGACTTGTTTTAAAACAAATTCTTTTGAATGCTTTGATTATCCAAGCCAAAGACTTATTTTAAAACAAATTCTTTCAAATGCTTTGGATATTAGCACCAATGACTTCTTTTAAAACTCTTTTAAGTACTTTGGATACCACCATCGAAGACTTTTTTAAAAAATCAGATACCACCACTAAAGACTTTTTTAAAAATTCTTTTGAGTGCTTCAGATATCTCTACTGAAGACTATAACATTTCATATGATTAATGAATGGTTGATGCAATTATAATTACTTAAGCAAGGATAATGATGCGATGATCGAAGAAATGATGACATTGCTTAAAGCAATTAACTGATGAAAATATGCAAATTGCTAGTATTGAAAATAATGTAAATGTTCATGGAATAATGTAAGTGCAAGTATCAATAAAGAGGAATATGCATAAAAAATGATGCTAATGCCAATAGCAACTAAATGGTGAAGATGATCATGAAATAATACAAATATCAAGTGTTAGATGAAAAATATGCTATGGATGATATCAAAACTTTTTATGACACCTTTTCAAATTTTCCAAAGGATTAGTTTTTTTGAACAATGTATTTTATCAAAACCCTTGGTGCTAAAAGCATGTCATGGTTAAATCTTTTGAATACTAATAATCTTTTTGTTGAAAAATTTCCTAAAGGACAATCCAATTTTCTTAAAATGTGTTGAAAAGTTTAAAAAAAATTAGGTTGGCCCAAAAATTTCAAGGTGGATAGGTTATATGTCTCATTTTCCTAGGCACAAATGGATCAAGTTATATGAAGCATGAATTTTTTTGAAAACTAAACAAATTTAATGTTGATTTAAGTCTCCTAGCTATTAATGTTTCAACAAGCACTAAGACTAGCCATGAAGGGTTTAGGAGTAGAAGGTCAAGTTAAAAAGATGGTGAATTTAAATTTTCAAAGTGGATATCTTCAATATTAGGTTGACTTAGGAATTTTTGGATGTCCCCATTTCTTTAAAATCATTTTTCCCTTTGCAAAATTTGATAATGCCTATAGGTGATATCGATGGTTTTTCTTGTTTCACTTTGAATTGACCATTTTTAAGTTTTTAGCCTAGAGCCTCATTCTTTTTTTTAATTCTTCATTCTCTAATTGACTGCCCGTCATGTTCTTGAGGACTCAAAAATCATCCAAAAAGATAAAATTTTGAAGGACTTCTTAGAAATGGCTCGACTACTCAAGTAGCTATGCTTGATTGAAATAAACTTTGCAAGTATGTAACATTGGCCATGGCTCAGGGTTTAGAAAGAAAAATATAAATAGGCCTAAATCATGTATTTAAGATTAATTGAATTAAAGATCATTTCTCTTTAAAACAATTCCCATTCGTTATGTATGACAAGAATACATCTTCATTTGTTCATTTTTTTCCTAATAATTTTCATTTTCATTTTTTTCTCTTTTTTTCCTTTATTTTTCTTTTATTTTTCTCTTTTTTTTCCCTATGGGAACTTAAACTTTAATTCATTTGTATTCTTGTCGTATTAAAATAGGCACTTTCTTTATGGGATTTCCCCTTTTGATTTTATAGCTTTGTTTCACTTACCCCCTAGTGTGAAGGGTAATTCTTGATTAAGGTTTAAAGAAACAAATAAATCATTAGGCTTAAAGGGGACTACAAAAGTAATAATTTTTTTGTCAAAGAATAGAGAAAGATGGCCATTTACCATTTCAAATAAAGCCATTTGAATTATCAAGCTCCTTCATTAAGAAAAAGGGATAATTTTCTTTTTGAAATCATTTTTAATACTTCAATAGCATGATGTTGCGCTCAATTTTTCTTGAAAATTCTATTTTTCAGTTTATCACCAAGTAATATAAGGATTCATATTTGTAAGAAAAATTTTGTGATTGACCCGCAATAATGGGCAGTGGGCTATATTGAAAATAATCAAAAGAGGTAAGGCTCAAAAAGATTTTGTTAGGGACATGGGACAATTTTGTTTAGTCATCATGCCCTGATAAAAAAATAGTAAGCAATTTCTAAGATATGGCCACAAAATTCATGTTTTGACTACTAGGAGAAATGGGATTTTCGAGATAGTTTTCACACGTATCCAATTACCTTGATGAGGTTCCTTAAAAGAACATTTCATTTGTTTGATTTTCAAAGAAACTCATACATTTTTGAAAACTTTATTTTATCGTTCTTTATTTATGAAACTATGGTTTGAGAATTTAAAGTGTTGGATCTTTTGAATGATTTTAGTTTATTTATAGGGAAGTGAATGAAAAGGTACAGGCTCATTTTCAATATCGATCATTAATATTCTTGAGACTTTTTATCATCATATTTTTTAAAATATTTGCTTATTTATTTATAGTTTCAATGATTTTTGTTTATTTATAGGGAAGTGAATGAAAGGGTATAGGCTCATTATAGTTCTCGAGACTTTCAATGATTTTAGTTTATTTATAGAGAAGTCAATGAAAAGGTACAAGCTCATTTTCAACATCGATTATTAGTCCTCTCAAGAATTTTTATCATCATATTTTTTAAAATATTTGCATTTTAGAAACATTCTTGTTTTATTAAAACATTTAACATGCATTCTCCATAAAATAATGTCAATTCAGAGACAAAGATTTTTTTTTTTTTAAATATGGGTTACACCAATCACTTTGACATGCCCCTTGAATAGATCGATGATTGTTTACTTTCTTAATGAAGGCAACTCCCTCCAAAACTCTTTATTTTTAGACCTTACCATTTGTTAATTGCAAGGATTGTCATATGCTCATCCCTTATCAAAAGTGGGAGATCAGCAGCATTAGTAAGCATTTCGGTCTTAAGTCAATTAACCAAGTAGGTAGAAAGCATAGGGGCATCAGTGCGATACCTTATGTTAGTATATCCTTTAGTGACATTTGGCTTGTCCTTCTTTGAAGCTCAACTTCCCAACCTTACTAAGGTCCTAGACTTTATACTTGAAAGTAAGGCAACCCTCTATAGAATGACCTAGATTATCAGAATGGTAATCACAACACTAGATAACACTATACCAATTCAGATATAGGAGTTTCAAAGGCTCAATCTAGATATGCATTAAGTGGTGATTCTTGATGAGCTCAGGTAAAAGCTCAACAAAAGACATGGGAACCTACTCAACTTAATTTTGATCTTATTTCTTGTGTCTTCTTTGGCTATTCTCCTAAACATTTGGCGTAGATAAAGATGTCAGGTAACTATGAACACTTGGTTGGTAGGGACTTTGGGATGCACTATTAATGATAGAATAACACAATTTGTAAGGGTGACACCAATATTGACCAAGATCTGTAGGTGATTGGTTCATTTGGAAGACAACATTGACTTTTTCTTCCTTTTCAATGGTTTTCCACCTTTCCATGATGGGCACATCATTGTGTCTTTCCATTTTTGAAGGCATTCTCAATCATTTTCTTAGAGACTACTATATCAGCAAAATTCTTTATAGCACTTCCCACGAATTTGTCAAAAAATTGATTTGGTAATGTATTAAAAATAGAGATACTATCTCTTTTCCCAACAAAGGTGGTTGCACTAGGGCAACTACATCATTTCTTCTCTAGGGATACTATATGAACATTTTTGTTGATTTCTTCTCCATCTTTTGTAGAGATAATTTGTTAAGTGCCCAATCTGACATATGCTTATACTACAAAAAAAAGCATTAGCCAAGTTTGTCTAACATTGCACTTGACTCTTATTCAAATCATTATACCATCTCAGCACTGACCTTGACAAGCTTTCTAGAAAATAGTGAATGAGAAACTTGTCATTGTCCAGCCATTTTCTAATAAATATTTTGATATGGGCTTGTAGATATGTAGTGCCACTAAACTTTTCGAAGTCTAGCATCCTAAGCTTAAGAGGGAGGATAATATCTGGTAGTAAGCTTAACTCATATAATTGCCATTTCCAAAGTCCTTGACTCTTTTTATCGCTATAAGTCTTTTTTCAAAGAGCTGGTAGTTTTTTTTATCACTCTTGAGTTCAACTCTTTTTTGAGTCATGAGCCTGAAATTTTCTTGCTTTGAGACCTTACCAACCATTGGGTCATCCAAACTAGGATACAATCATGCTCCTATTGCCCTTTGGTAAGCTTTTTGGTTAGCCTAAATATGTATTATGGGACTGGCTCCCAAATGTTGGGTATTTTGAGGTATTTTCCTTTCTGCCTCAGACAAGTCTATACTAGTATTAAGATAATTCCCTCAATTTCTTGGATTTATAGTTTTAGACTCTCTTCCCTTAGCCATTATTTCTTTCATCAACTTAGAGATTTATACTTGCGTCTCTTTTTACTGGTTCATAATAGCCTCTTGGGTTTCATGATAACTTTCCCCTATTCTTTATAGGTGTGCTAATAAATCAACTCCCATGGTCAGTGATGTTTGATTATCTCGACACTCTTGATTTGAAAAAAAAAATTGTTTTTAGAGAACTCATAAATCTAAGAAAACCTTTGACACATGTGTAGATGCCTTATTTTGTTTAGGCCAATTTTTAACATCCTAAGATGTAATTAAAAGATAATAGAATCAAAAAAATAAAAAAATAAGGATAACTGTTAGGTGTCGTGTCACTGGCACTATTAGGTGACACGACGCCAGGCAAAAATTTTTTTTTAGGAAAATCTAAAATGCCTAGGGGCATATTAAAGAAAAATATAAAAATAAGGCATAAAAGGTCATTATTCAGGGTGTCGTCGAAGTCATTAAGATAAGCATGGATAGTTTCCTATAGTTTGTGACCAAAATAAGGTATTCAAAGAGCCTAAGGTGCGTGTAAGTCATATGGGTGCATAAATATTGATATGAAGCTTTCATGTCACCAAAATTCAAATTTTCACACATAGTATCGATATAAGAGGGTTTGATATGGATATATAAGGTATGGTATTCGATACTTAGCATGTTTGTATTGATATAGGCCTTGGTAGTAACCAAAGTTGTGACTTCTAGCAAAACGTATCGATACACAAGTAGGACTATCGATACAAATCCATGAAGTGTCGATATAGAACTCTAAGTTTAGAGACTAGAAATAATTTTTTTGCTTTTGGTATCGATACATAATTCTTTATATCGATACACTAAGATATTTTTGCCTAATTTGAGCCATTTTTAAGCCTTTGAAAATCTGATTCAAACACATTCTTCACCAAAAATCATCATAATTCATACTAGCCTCGGCTCGTAATTGGACTTAAACAAATTTTTCAAGACCAAATAGCCAATACAGGGGACATTTTCAAGAAATATAGTTCATGAAAGGGGAAGCTTGGTTTTTCTCCAGTTGCAGACTACTACAACCTTTCTGCACCAATACTCTGCATGGTAGAACCAATGGAAATAAAAGTAGCTAAGCATAACACCTGGAGTTATCTCCTAGTACATGAAGGAAAATCACATAATGCCTTGACTTTTGGTTCAAAAATATTGGCTAAAATACTCCATATAAATGAGCCAATCTTGGCTCATCAATAAAATAAAGTAAAGAAGCAATCAATAGAGACATTTTTATCTTGTTCTCAGCCATCTCCAAAAAATCTCTAGCAACCTCCAAACCCAAAACACTCCTAAAAACACTATTCCATTGCCCTCCATTCCTTAACCAAAAACTTTAGTCCCATAACTCCTTTAAACTGCTGTAAAAAAACCTCTAAAAACATAACTTTTCACACACTTTCATCTTTAAACCCCCTATCCATTAAGTTTATAACCAAAAGAGCTTCTTCTTTTCATTTTTTTTGCTAAACAATTGCAAAGAAAAGGAAAAACTGAGCTTAGAGTTGCTGCTCTGAGTAGAGAGGAAAGTTTAAGGTTTATTGGTATATTTTCTCTACCCTACTCCATCTATTTTCTATTTTTATCATTTGGATCATTTTAGTGAGCCTTGGTGCCATGACCATTCTAAGACTCTCATGCATTATTGTGGCTTTAGTATGGTAGTTTTAGGGCCTTGATGATCATTTTAATGCCTTAACATTACTTGGATAACCAAATGTGCCATTTCTGCCTTCATCATCAAAAAATCTTTTGTCCCTCTATCTTTGACATATTTTTCACCCATCGTCACATACCTAACATATGCTTGAATCTACATCTTAACATATTTTTGAATATATTCATGCATTTCCTTGCATTTTGATGAGTTTCATGGCATAAAAATGCTATCTTGAAATTTTCAGCATGTTTTTCTTTACTCAAAGATGGTTATATCATCTTCTGTAACATGATCTTTGATGTCATCTCCATGGATCTTATTTGTCACCTCATTGCATTTTTTCCATCTTTTCTATGTCAAAATGTCATCTCTTGTTTGTTTAAGTATGTTGCATTTCGTTTATAATATATGTGTCCAGAATGCATTCTTGTTTGTAGCAAAAATCTGATTTCAAAAAAAAAATTCCAATTTAAGTCTATGCTACTGCCAATAGATAGAGATTAACATGGATTTGATGTTTTCAGAAAATTGGCCTTCCAATCTTGGAGACAAATCAAACATTTCAGGTATAGATGCATGGTGAAAAAATTTCCTATTTTTCAAACAAAAATAAACCATTTAGTTGATAAAAGAAATATCAAGCCTTGATCTTGAGCGTAACACCTTTATTTATGGCATGGTCAACAGGTTGTCTCATTATCCCAAACTACTCTAGGATTATGGAATGAACTCATGATGCCCATGTCACTCTTTTCTCTGTGTCACAGATGTTCAAACATCCATGGCTCAAGTTGGACCCCAAGAAACCTAGAAAAATCAAATAATTCTTGTTTTTGGCTCCCATAGTACCATAGTTTGGATTTGAAAAATAACTTAAGCCGTAAATGATTTTTCTAAAATAGTTTTATTTTTTCCTTAAAGGGCGTCGAATTATCTTTCCAAAGGTGGCTTGTTTGCCCTCGAATAATTCTAAATGAGGGAGTTATGATTTTCAAACTTCTACTATCTAGAACCCCTGGAACCAGTGCATTACATACTATTTGGGCTATTTCGGTCCATCAAATGATTTTTCTCTATTATTTAAATTTTTTTTCAAAAAATTCACAATTTTTTTAGAAAGGTATTATTTACAATTTAATGATTCTAAATAGGTCTGAAATGATTTTTCAAATTCCATTACGCCTTTTCCCTTGTACATGCTGGCAGTCTCAAAATACCCTTAACTCTAAAAATTAATTCAGCTTACAAAATGATTTTGTAGGATTTTTTAAAATATTTTTATATTAGTCCTTATCGTGTTACCTTTCCAATAGTACCTCACTTAACCCCTGAAGCCTTTGAGTGAATCTGAAATAAATTCATGAAAGGAAACAACATGATGCCATTTTTTTTAAATTAAAATTAACCCTTCTTCTGAATTGCCATCATCGAGATGTTCGAACTTCTCGAAATGCATCCCATTGGCTCCCCCATAAGACAAGCCTTTTAGTCTTGGATCAAGGTTAATATAAAAATATATTTTATTTAAGTCCTTGATTTCCCATCTTCAAGATACCTTTTAAAATAAAAAGAAATAAAAAATAAATATCCCTTTTCTTTTAAATAATCAAATATTTTCATTCTTGGGGATACTCCAAACCTGTTCTCCAGCTGAATTTTCTCTATCAAATTTATTCAAGGTTCTTGATTATTTTAAATCATCAAAAATTTTCATTCTTCGCAATACTTCAACCCCACCACTCCAAGGGGATAATCCAACCTCATTTTCCACTAAAAAATTAAAAACTTGAATTCTTCTCTCCTGGATTTTTTTAAGATTCCTAATTATTTTGTAAAATCATAAAAACTTTTCATTATTAGGGATATTCCAAATAATGATTTAGATACCTAATCTGGGCATCAACTTAAACCTATATAATGAAACCCATAAGCTAAACCATGTCAAACTGTACCAAAGTACTGCTAGAATAACCTGAAGAATAGGGTCACTAAGGGAAACACTTCTTACCTTCACTCTTATACACCATGTTACACAAACGATAATATACATTGTCACCTGCATTGGTTATTTTATTTCATGATCATTTCTAGGGTATGCTATTATGTTCTACGGCTAACCCCATTCTATAAGTGGGTGATATTGAACGGATATCGTCACCAACAATGGCCCATGTTACCTTAAAAAAGTCATATTTGACCAAAATAAGCCATCATGCTATCTAAATGATACTTTAACATGTACTTATCATTGGTGTTGATGAATGAGCATTTGCCACTTAATTGGTCAATCTGTCCTTACGAAGTATCGTGCCACTTTGCTAAAGGCAATTTTAACCCAACCAATCCGTTATGCTATCTGTTTGTTGTCAATTGTTGTGTTTGCCCCTAGGCATCATACTGCCTATTGTCAGGGTAATTTTTGTGATGAATTTTTGTTGCTGCTTTTTGTATATACCTTTATTTTTATGATTATTATTTCATACGGTCACTAACTTGGTTTTTTTTGTTTTTTGTTTGATATATGCATCATTTCAACATAATCATCATCATCATTATGGGATAATCATGGTTCAATGTTCATCAAAGGGTGTCTATCATGGAGCAATAGTCCATTTCAAATCTAAAGCCTTTTGATAAAGTTTAAGCATGGTCCAAGCGTCGATAACGTGAAGATAGGGTTGTTCTTAAACCTAGGTATGTCTCAACAATGCATGAAAAGGTCAAGAAAGGTACTGGCACCACGTGCCCACCTTTAAAACTTTGGATAGCCCAAACGACTTAGCTCGCTGGACTTAAAAATAAATGATGGTTGGTCATGGTTGAGCCTTTGAGTTATCCCTTGATCAAGATTTGGATTAGGCATAACAATATAAAAAGAAGAGACCATCAGGCGAATCGCTCATCCAACTATTCTCAGATGGCCACCACGAAATGGCCATAAACTTGGAGTCACCACCGATCATTTCAGGCTAGGTAGGACTGAATGCCTATTGAAAATAATATTCTAAGTTATGAAACTCGAACATCGATTTCAAGGTTTTATGGTTTACAAAGTTTAAAGATTCGTTGGTTGGATTCCGGAGTTGCTTATGCATGAGGAAGGATTAGCATAGCTACTATGCCCAAAATCGGTACCTACTATGTCTTGATTCTGTCTTGGCTTTATCGGTTCTATTTTTTTCATCATTTAGAAGTAATTCCCTTTGATGCATGAAGTTTTGCAAAGTTATAGATCTAGGTTTTTAAAGAAAATTAGATCAACTATGCACCTCGGAGATGTGAGCAACATAGGTATTTTTAAAAAAATAATGTCCGAATTGGGTTTTGAAAATTTGGATATTTTGTATTAGGCAATGGAGAGATATCCACATAAAACATTGTCTTATAAATTTTATTGTAAAATGAATTTCAAATATGAATGCATGATAATCACTATAAACAGAAAACGTGTTAGTAAAGCAATAAAGAATATAATAATATCATAAACAAATAATCATAAACTAAAGAGCATAAAAATGAGGGGCAATTGAAATGTGTCTCATAATTATCTTCAATCATTGAAGAATAACTGGGATGACAATTTAGAGACAAGTTTGGATTCGATGGTAATTTATGGGAAAAAATTTTAATCGAAATAATGTAAGGCATCCAGAAGGGAGAAAATTTTTGGATTTTTCCTTTAAAGCAAGGCTGGAGCATCCCCTTGGAAAGGTGGGGTTAGAGTATCCCCAAAGATAAAGTTAGGAAAATATTTAGGAATAAAGAAAAATTTTGAATTTTTAATGAAAAATGAGTTTGGCGTATCCCTTCAGAATAGTGGGGTTAGAGTATTCTTAAAGATAAATATTTTTTATGGTTTTAGATAAGAATTAAGAATCTTGAAGGTGGATCCAAAAAGAAAAGTTAAGTTTTGAGTTGAAAACGGGGTTGGAGTATCCCCTCGGAACAATGAAGTTAGAGTAGCTCCACTAACGATAATTTTAATATAGAGGAAGATGATATCTAGCATGAAATTATCTTTTTTTGTATTATTTTAACCATGATCCAAGTCTAAAGGGTTTGTGTTATGGGGAAACCAATCGGGTGTATTTTGAGACCTTTAAATGTTTCGATAAAAGGAGATTTGGAAATTAAGTTAAAAATAGGAGACAATATCATGTTACCTCTATTCTTAAGTTTATTTTGGATTTATTCGAAGGCTTTAGGCATTGAATAAGGTACCGTTGGAAAGATGACTCGATAAGATTTAATGTAAAAATATTCTAAAAATCTTAGAAAATCACTTTATAAACAAAATTAATTTTTGAAGTTAAGTCTATCTTGACACTAGCAGCATATGTAAGGGAAAAAGACATACCAAACTTTGAAAAATCATTGCGGCCTCATCCAAGATTGCTAAATTATGAACAATACCTTTTCAAAAAGGCAATTTTGTAAATATTTTATGAAAAATGTTTAAAAATTTTAGTAAAATCTTTTGATGGGCTAAAATGGCCTAAACAGAACATCACATGCTGGTTCTTAGGGTCCCAGATAGCAAAGGTTCAAAAAATTATAACTCCCTCATCCAAAATGGTTCGAAGGCGAACAAGACATCTTTAGAAAGATACTTCTATGCCCTTTAAAGGAAAATATCAGAAAAATCAAGGAAAATATTTTATGCTTCAAAAATGATTTTCCAAACCTAGACTACAATGCTGCTAGAGAAAAGTAGGGGGTTATTCAATATTTTTAGGGTCTTTTAAAGATAGGCTCGTATGAACGTCCATGACAGAAAGTAAAATGGGCATCACAAGTTCATTCCATAATCTCAAAGTAGTTTGGGATGATGAAATAACCCGTTGACTGTGTCATTAAAGGGGATATTAGACTCAAGATCAAGGCTTAATACTTTAACAACTAAAAGATGATGATTTTGTTTTTTGAAAAATAGCATCTTTGAACTTATTTTACCATGAATCTAGAGCTGAAGGGTTTGATTTGTCCCCAAGATTGAAAGGCCAATTTTATGAAATCATTAAATCCATGCTACTCTTCATCTAGTGGAGGTAGCATGAACTTATCTCAGGGATTTTTCTAAAAATCAGTATTTCAGGAAATAAGCAAGCATTGTTGATAAAGATGTCATGAATAACATACAACAGACAAAGATGAACATGGACACAACATCCAAACACACAAAGATGATATTTTGACATGGAAATGGGTGATAAAAATGTAAGAAAATGACAAATAATGTGCTGGAAAATGATATGAACATATTTAAACATAAGAATGCATGCTGAAGTTGTTAAGACATTGCTTTTGTGTCATGAGACTCTTTAGAAAACAAGAAATTACATGAACATACATTAGGCATGTTAAGGTGAACATTTAAATATGAAATGAATATATGGATATAAAAAGAATATGGCAAGAAATAAATGAACTGAGGCTGTGATAATGATGAAGATGAAGCATGGCATATTTGCATATCCAAATAGCATCAAGGTGTCAAGAGGTTCCTCAAGATCCTATTTGCATATCCAAATAGCATCAAGGTATCAAGAGGTTCCTTAAGATCCTAAGATTACCACAACTAAGCCAATAATAGTGCATGGGAGTCTTAGGATGGTCATGGCAACATAAAAGGTCCACTAAAATGGTGTAGATGATAAAAACAAAAAATCTATGGAAAAAGGTAGAAAATATACCAAAAAAGCTTAAACTTCTTCTCTCTTCCTAAGGCAGTAACTTTAAGCTCAATTTCTTCCCTTATTTTGCTATTATTTAGCAAAAAGATAAAAAGAAGAAGCTTTCTGGTACATGGCAACTGGTGAGGTGTTTTAAAGGTGAAAGTGTGTGAAAAGTTAAGTTTTTGGAGGTTTCTAGTGATGGTTTTGGTGAGCTATGGGAATGAAAGAAGGTTAAGGGTGCAAGGTAATGGAGTAGTGTTTTTTAGAGAGTTTTTAGGGCTAGAGATTGTTAAAGAGTTTTTTCTTTTTTCTAGAGAGATTTTTTTTTGAGGTAGCTGCAAGTCCCCCTAGTTTTTATTTTTTATTTTTTGATTCTATCATCTTTCAATTAAGTTTTGGGATCCCAAAAGTTAGCTCGAACAAAATAAGGTGTCTACAACTACCCTTTTTTGGTCGTTGCTAAGTATTAGGAATAGGGCAAAAATAAATAGACACAATTTTATTCAAGTAGGATGATAGTTCTGTATGCCTACAGAGAAGTAAAAAGCTATTTAGTATTACATTAAGATAGGCCAAACATACTTGCAAAAAAAAAAAAATTTTAGTAAGTTCCATAGGTTTTGGCCTCCCTACTAGGTTTTTTTTTTTGGTTTAACCTAAGATAAATGCCATCAGCTTGTATTGGCTTTGATGTAGGTTAACATGGTGCCATTAGCCTATGTGGGCTTTGACTCAATAAGTGTCCAGCTTTTTGTGGACTAAGGTAGATAAGTGTCACCAGTTTGTGTGGGCTTTGTGGTAGGTAAGAAAAGGCATTAAACTCTTTATGGACTAAGGTAAACAAGTGCCACTAATGTGTGTGGGCTTTATGGTAGGTATGAAAAGGTGTCAGCTCTTCATGGACTATAGTAAACAAATGCCACTAGCTTATATGGGCTTTGATGTAGGTTAATATGGTGCCGCTAGCTTGTGTGGGCTTTGACTCAATAAGCGTTCAGCTCTTTGTGGACTAAAGTATATAAGTGCCATCAATTTATGTGGGCTTTGTCTCGATAACTATTCAATTTTTTGTGGACTGAAGTAGATAGGTGCCACCAGCTTGTTTGGGCTTTATCTCGAAAAACATCCAACTTTTTATGGACTAAAGCAGCAGATGCCCCCAACTTGTGTAGGCTTTGTCTCGATAAGTGGGTTTTATGGGTAGGTAGGAAAAGATGTCCAGCTTTTTATAGACTAGGTAGATAGATGCCACCAATTTGTGTAGGCTTTGTATTATGTAAAAAACGCATCATGTTCTTTGAGGACCAAAAGAAAATAAGTTTGGATACATCTCTTAGATGATTTTTAATGAACTCCTAAGGTCAAAGATACTTACTTGAGGCCTTTTGAGGTTTTTAAAAAATGGGAAATTGTATGATAATCTCCTTACACATTTAATTTTTATATATAAGAGCTGTTACTTATAGGATGTTAGATGTTGTGTAATGCATGGAGGTGCAAGTGCTGATCTAAATGATGCAAGAGTGATGGTTTCAAAATCCTAATATGGTGGTCAGTTTTGGCCTTCTTCAGGTGCTTGCTCTTTCATGAGTTTGGTGAAATAGCCTTTTGCCTAGGGGTTTATCAATCTTGCTTTAGGTTTCTAGAGGCTTTAAATGAAAAAGTTACCTTTTGAAGGTACAAGAGGTTTGTGAATGTGGGGGGATGATCTTGAGTTTAGATGGCTTATGCATAAGAACTTTTATTACACTAAATTTGGTGAGTATGAAGGATTCCACTTTGCTAATTATGATTCAAAAGGTGTCTTTGGGGATCTGGTTAGATTATTCTAAATTATAGTTAAGGATAATAGACTAAAAAGAACTTTGGCCCCTTATCTTTAGGCTGAAGTTTACTAGAAAGAAATTTTGAGCATATTTTTAGGATTTGGGGTCTCAAGACAAAGCTCATTATGGCCCAAAAGTTTATTCTTAGTCTTTAGACATGAAACAAAAATTTCTACAAAGTTTTATCTTTCCAAGTAATGCTAGGAAATCCTGCTATCAATTTTGGTCATTTATCAAGCATTATAAATTAAATTATAAACATGATGCAACACAAAATGCAGGGTTACGATAAGATTTTGTGATAAATCATGTAATTGCATTTCATTCAAAGACAAAGGGCATAAGCTATGATACACTTTTGAGATTTTAAAAAATTTGAAATACAGAAGAGATATGAAAAGTTTTCCTAGTCAATTGACCCTGATGTTAATGACATGAATTCTCCACTTAGTGTTTTCAGAGATTTATCTCAAGCGATTAATCCTTGTGGTGTTGGCCGAGTTTCAAAAAGATTCCTCAGATTGCCCCATGGTGGGATCAGAGTCCTAAAGTTAAAAAGTTTTTATTTTTTTAGGGCAGGTATGGATGAGATTTGGTGGAGTTGGTTAATATAGAATAGGTGGATTAGGTTATGATTTGGCATCTTGATTAGAGTTGTGAATGTGGGGAAAATTGGTTTTGGGCTGGTGATGGTTTGGGCTTGACTAGTTTGAGTAAAGGCATCTGGTTACTTAAGTCGCCTTTTTGGATTTTCAACTTAAGTTGGTTTTTCTTTTAGAGAGTGGAAGGAGAAAGAGAAATAAGATACCTTTTTGGCTTTTCATCCTAAAATCCTTTTAATCATAGTACTTCTTAATAGAATTAGAGTTCACAGGGTTGGGTAGTTCGCTGTCGTCCATCTCGATTAAAATTAAGGCTATTCCAAAAAATACACATTTCACCATGTACGACCCTTTCTAATTTGGGGTCCATTTTCCTCGAGCATCTTTGTGGATCGAGAGAATTTGTTTGAGCACTAAGTTACCTTCTCAAAACTGATGAGGATGGACCTTTTTGTCATAGGCTCTTATCAGACACTTTTGATACATTTGCCCATGATAGATGGCTTTGATTCTTTTTTCTTTGATGAGATTGAGATGCTTATATCGATTTTAAGCCTACTCAGCCTCTGCAAGTTGCGATTCCACTAAAACTCTGAGTGAAGTAATTTCAGCCTCAATAGGTAAGACAGCCTCCATACCATAGACTAAGGAGAATAGGGTACCACCCATGGAATTTCATATTATCGTGCGACAAGAATGTAAAACAAAAAGCAACTTTTCATGCCAATCTTTGTAGATCTCAACCATCTTTTCAACCATCTTCTTAATATTCTTGTTGGTTGCTTTAACTACGCTATTCATTTTTGGATGGTATAAAATGGAGTTTCGATGTTGAATCTTGAACTAAGAGTAAACTACTTACATCATTTTTTTTTTCAGGTTGCATGCATTATCAATAATGATTTGCTCAAGAAGACTATATCTACAAATAATGTCTCATTTCACAAATTTGCATACAATAGATCTGGTGACATTGGCATCAAAAGCTGCCTCTACCCATTTGGTAAAATAATCGATGGCAACTAAAAAAAAGTAGTGCTTATTGGAAGCCTTAGGAGTAATCGGTCCGTTCATGTCCATGCCCCATATAGAAAAAAGCCATAGAGCTGTCATAACATATAGAGGTATTAGTGAGACATGGATTTTGTCGGCATAGATTTGGCATTTTTGGCACTTTTTGTCATACTCAATGCGGTCCTTTTCAAAAGTCAACTAATAGTAGCTTGATTGCATGACTTGTTTGGCTATTAGGTGTCCATTAGCTTGTATACCGTAAATTCTTTCATGAACTTTTTCGAGTATCCTTTTTGTTTTGCAGGTAATGCATCAGAGTAGCATTTGATCTTAGCCTTTCTTGTACAAAATCCCACCATCCAAAACAAAGCTTATGGCTAATCGTTGGATGGTTCTCTTGTTAATTTCGGTGGCATTTTTTAGGTATCATTGATCCTTGATGTACTGAAAGATGTCATGATACGTTGGCAAGTCGTCTTTCTCTTCTTCAACATTCTGACAATGTGCCAGGGCTATATAGATACTTATTTGAAAATGAGCAACATTCAATTCTCGATTAACTTTGAACATGGATGACAAAGTGGCCAAGGCATCGGCAATTGTGTTTTTTTCTTGAGGTAGATGCTGAAAACTAATATCATTAAACTTTTTTCTAAGCTTCGATATCAGATTACCATAGTTGATTAATATAGCATTGCGCATTTGCCATTCTCCTTTCAGTTGGTAAATGATAAAGGCTGAATCTTTAAATATTTGCAGTGTTTGAATGCCTCTTTCAATGCTGCTTGGAGTCCAATAACGTAGGCCTCATATTCAGCAATATTGTTGGTATAATCAAAATTCAACCTTGTAGTGAAAGGGTAGTGATTTCCATCAAGTGAGATAAGCATCACCCTAATTCCATGCCCCATTGCATTTGAAACTCCATCAAAGTACATTTTTCAAGATGAGCTACACTCGACAATGTTCTCTACCTTAGATATGCACATCAAATCTTCGTCAAAAAAATCAAAGTCTAAAAGCTGATAGTCATTTGTTGCCCGACTTGCTAAGAAATCTGCTATTATGCTAGCTTGATGGTTTTTGATTTACGCACATAATGTCATACTCAAAAAGCAGAACTTGCCACGTAACTAACCTCTTTGACAATGCAGGAGCTTCGCATAAATACTTGATGGGATCGAGTTTAGTGATTAGCCACATAGTGTGGTATAGCATGTATTGTCTTAATCTCCAGGCTGTCCAAGTTAGAGCACAACATAGCTTCTCTACAAGTAAATAATTATTTTCATATTCTGTGAACTTCTTGCTCAAGTAGTAAATACCTTTTTCCTTCTTGCTTGACTCATTGTGTTGACCTAATACACAGCCCATCGACTTGTCAAAAACTAATAGATATAGGATTAACGGCTAACTGGGCACTAGCGGCATAAGTGCTGAAAGGTTTAAAAGGTAATATTTGACCTTATAGAAAGCTTCTTAGCATTCATCATTCCATTTTATAGGATTTTGTTTTCAAAGCAATAAAAAGATTGGATCACATTTATCCATCAACTGAGATATAAAGCGGGCTATGTAGTTCAACCTTCTCAAGAAACTTTTTACTTTTTTTTAGTTTGAAGTGGCGACAAATTTTGCATGGCCTTGACCTTATCGGGATCAACTTCTTTTCCTTTCATGCTTAGATGAAGCCTAATAGTTTGCCGAATGTGACATCGAATGTGTATTTGGCAGGATTCAACTTAAATTGATATTTGCAAAGCTGTTTGAAGAGTTTTCGCAAGTTGGCAACATGTTCACTCTCCTTTGGTGATTTGGCAATCATATCATCCATGTAGACCTCTATTTCTTTCTGCATAATGTCATGGAACAATGTTACCATCACCTTCTGATAGGTTACCCTAGCATTGTTGAGCCTAAAGGGCATCATTTTATAGCAAAAAGTGCCCTACATGGTTACAAAGATGGTCTTTTCCATGTCTTCAATCTCCATTTTAATTTAGTTATAGCCCGAAAACCTATCCATGAAGGAAAATAGTGTGTTTTGGCAATGTTGTCTACTAGGGTATTAATGTGAGGTAGAGGAAAATTATCCTTGGGACTAGCTTGATTCAAGTCCCTATAGTCCATACACATCTGTACTTTACCATCCTTTTTGGAACTGAGATTACCTTAGCTACCCATTCAGGATATTTGGCTACCTCAAGAAATCCTACTTCAAATCATTTCTTCACTTCTTCTATGATCTTCAAAAGTATTCTAGGCTTAATCCTTCTGAGCTTTTGTTGTATGGGCTTACATTCAGGTTTGAGGGGATATGGACCACAACATTGGTGTCTAATCCAAGCATGTCTTAGTAGGACTGAGCAAACACATCTCAGTATTCTTGAAAGAGACTTATCAGTTCGGCTCGAATTGATGCTTTTATGGAGGTTTCAATTTTAACTTATTTTGGATCTTTTTCCATTCCAAGGTTCATGGTTTCGGTGGATTCTTCAAGAGGTAATATCTATTTTTTCCTATTCAATTATCTCAGTAGGTCTGCAGATATGGGTTCTCTTCAGAATTCTTTTTAAACTCGACCTCCCTAACATAGATTGGTTGTTCAAAATTTATTTCCAAAGTCTCAGTATGAACATTTATATCACCTTCATTGAGGTACTTGAAAATATGGAAAAAGAACAATATAAATGGAAAAATATATAGAGAAAAGTCTAAGAGTTGGCAAGAACTATGAACACAAAGGATGAAATGCATAATGCTTAGTTATTTTGATAACACTTAACAAAAAATGCCATTACAAAGGATTCTATAATGCTTTCAGGCAGAAGCATGTAGGTTTTGTTCATAGCATTACTTTGAAATAGACTTGAATAGTATAGGAATCTCAATTTCAATCCAAACACTCGGAGCAAATCCTAGAGGGCATAGATCAGTCTCTAGGCTTATTACTGATGTATCTGGCTCTTGAATTGCATCGATAGAGAGATCCCCAAATGCCTTGTTTAGTATAAACATAGCATTAGCGAAGCCAGTATTCATTGATCCTTCTAGGTGAAAATTTTCTTGAAGTGGTGGAAATATCACTAGTTCATACCCTGTGTCTTGTCATGATAAATAAGCAATCCTTTTCTCATGGTTCTTTGAAGTTGTTCTCTCTTCTGTTATGCACTGGGCTTGAATCCCAACCTTTTTTTGTTGATCTAGTTAAGAACTTCTAAAGAGTTGATAATCCCGTGAGGCCTTTTTTGAGTCCCTTTCTAGCTTGAGCACCCTTACCGACAGTTAACTTCAAACCCATTTGAGTGCTCTTCGATAGGCAAGACTTAACCACTAGCAACCTTTTCTTGACATAAGTTACAGTGATGAGCTCAAAGGATTGGAAAGAGGATTATAGGATATCTTCATCAGGTTTGACATATGAGGCATCAGCAATGATATCTTCTTCTCCTTTGATATGGACAACTTTGTTCTCAATGGTGAACTTTAACTTTTAATGCAAAGACGATGGTACTACCTCTGTAAAGTTAATCCAAGGCCTTCCCAATAGGTAGTTATATGATAGAGTAATATCCATCACATGGAAGTCAACCTCATAAGTACATAGGCCTATATAGAGTGGAATGTGATGTTTCCCACAATATTTCTACATGTTCCATCAAACGCTCTCAGAACTATATGACTATTCTGGATATGAGATGTATCAATAGAGAGCTTGTTCAAACATGACACAGGCTTTACATTTAAAGCTGACCCATTATCAATGAGCACCTTAGGTAACGTGGTGCCTTTACAATATATGGTGATGTGAAGTGCTTTGTAGTTTTCTCTTCCTCTATGCACGATTTCATCATCGTTGAAAGTATGTAATTGTTGGCAGTGATGTTGCTCACTAGGTGATCCAACTGACCTATAGAGATGTTGGGAGGGAATAGGCCTTATTCAAAAACTTGAGAAAGGAATTCCTATGAGCTTCCGAATTCAACAATAGTGACAACATAGATATCTTGGCAAGTTACTTGTTCAACTTATTGACAATACTGTATTCATTATGCTTGATGAACCTAAGGAATTTCGTAGCTTCTTTCTCACTAACTAGATCCTTGACAGCTATTGGATCTAAGTTTTTAATTGTAAACTTTGGTGCTTGAGGAATGGGATTAGCATTTTTTTGCTGAGTTTCACTTTTTAATGCTGTTGGAGCTTAGCACTTGCCACTTCGAGTTAAATGGCTTACCCCTAAAAGGTTAACATTTGCAACTTGCTGATTAGATTTGCCAATGATCAAGGTTTTGCTTTCATAATTCCAAGGAACTGCTTTATTGTCCTTATAAAAGAAAAGCGATGGAAGCTGAAAAATCATCTTCAACACAGGCTGAAAAAAGGGGAGCATTGGCTCCTAGTTGATTGTCAAACAATATCAATGGTCTCCTAACCCCGTAAGGAGGATTGCTCTCTTTTTTTCCATAGTTTTGACAAATAGCATTGCATTTACAGACTCAGTATGCTGGGTTTGCTTTTGATCATAGAGTTCAATGCTACCTTTATTCATTATCCTTTGAACCATACTACAAAACTCTTTACATGTTTGAAAAGTACGGGTGTAAACAATATCGAAATCATGAAAGTTATCAATTTTCCTCTATTTTTTGGCTACATTAAGCAATTTTGCTTGCACCAAGATTTGCCAAACCAAATTCATTGGCGTTTTGACCTCCTCTATGTCTTCTCCAACCTCGCAATTCTCTTCAACAACCATTTTACTTAGATCTAACTCAGCACGAGTTTGAGATGAACTAGCTTTGATGCCAGATTTTGCTTGTGACTAGCCTTCATTTTTCCTTTCCTTTCCTTTCCTTTTGTCTTTGTAGATTTTTTTCTGCTCGATTCATTTTTCATGGCCTCATCGATTGTCCTACAGAGTACAACTAATTCCTGAAGCTTTTCACTACCTTTTCATAATAAAGGGCTTGTAATGTGCCAATGAATCTGACAATCATCTCTTTTTTCATCAATAAAGGATGAATCTGGTAGCCTTCTCTATCTATCTCAAAGCATATTGCCTAAAACTTTTATCAGTTCTTTTTTCCATGCCTGTAAGAGGTAGATAACTTAAAATTTGATCATCGGTAGGCCTCTCCTCATCTATGGCATTAATAGATGGATTAATGTGTTCATCCCACCCCTTATAAAACTCAATCTTAGACAGATCTATATCCCTAGGACCATTTCTAAGAATGATGGACAATGTTAAAAATCATGCCCTTGATCGCAATTACAGTAAGATGTTTTAGTAGCATTTGTACTTTGATTTTTAACATCTGATACTATTCTAGCTTTCACGAAAGCTTGCTAGGCCTTGCTCATCTGGGTTTTGACTTCTATAATGCTTTTTTTGATTGTCACATTCATTCTCACTTCGGCATGATTAAGGAACAGATTGGCTCCAACATTTGGTGCGGGCCCTTATTCAACCTCCCATAAGCTCATATCAAGGCATGAATATATTTTACATCTTTACCATCCTCATTCACAATAATTTCTTTTGCCAAAGGTTGCCAAAATGCTCACCCATCTTCTAAATCACAAAGTTTTATCAACTTAAGTTTTCTAGCTTGACTTCTTTAAAGAGTGTCCGATATGTCACTTTTGAAGATACTCTAACCCTGACATTTCGAGGGGATACTCTAACCCCGCTTTTCAAAATTGTTAAGATTAAAAAATCTTTCTTTACCAAAATTATTTGTCGTCCACTGGGATACTCCAACCCTGATCTTTTGAGAGGATACTCTAACCCTATCTTTCAACTATAATTAATCTTTTTTTCTTCTCGGATTTCCATGAATATGTCAAATAAATCACGTTTAATCAATAAGCCCAGATGCATCATGAAAATTGTCGATTCGATTGTTCCTAGATAATTGATGCCAATTGCAAGATAAATTCCAATAGTCCATCCCTTTTCTTTATCATTGCATTGAATGATCCATGTTATGTTAC
>JBBYHM010198666.1:0-32883 GCA_038381775.1 Adansonia rubrostipa
AAAAACTAAGTTAAATTATTTATATTTATAAACTTAATAAAAGAAAATTATTAAATTAATAAAGATTAAATTTTAAATAAATATGTTTTTTAAAAAATAAATTAAAAAAATACAATATCGGCGAGCCTAAACGGGCTTGAACTATCTATTTACAAATATCGGCGAGCTTGGGCAAAATTCGAGACCCATATTTCAGGCCGAACTGGGCTTGGATAAACATATTTAATGTTAATATCATGCTTAAGCCCGGTCCGAATCTAATCAGACCCGACCCATGAGCAGGTCTAATCTAAATTTCATATTAAATCAATACTTATAAATAATAAATCTCTACATAAAATAGAACATTTATCCATTTATAATAGAAAAATTTGTAGGTGTGAAATATTTCTGCCTAATGCACAATATTGCATAGAAGAGAGGCAAATCATCAGGATTATCGTATATCATTTGCCAATTGCCACCTGTAAATTTCTTCATGGCTGGGTTATAGTCTGCGAGAATTTTTTCTATTTCTAAACTTAGATCGAACTAGGTCGAAAGATAATTTTATTATTTAAAATAATATTTAAAAATTAAAGATTTTATAATAAAAATTTTAATTAAACTTAAAACAATAATTTTTATAATATGAATAATGATTTAGATTAGATCAAATTAAGTCAAATTAAGAAAAACTTTACTAAGGCAGCCCAATACCAACCAAGCCTAGGTTTATCTAGCCACATGCCTTTTCGGTCAATTTTTACCTTTTTTTTTTTTTAACGAAGAGATAGTTAAGTAATTGATTAGCAAAGGCAATCATCACCTAAAAAGAAAAGTAATAATATGCACTAATGTCATATAACAAGTGTTGGCTAGGACAACTCGCTGAATCTAGAGATTGAATTTAGACATTGATTAGATTGCCTAACAAAAATGATTGAAAGATAAAGGATGTATATATGTATCTCACCAAATCTGTGTTTACAATATGAACAAAAGACTTAGGTAGAGTTTTGTGAAAATTATCCTGGTAACAATATACTAAAAACTAAGAGATTAATATATCTATAATATTTATACAGGTATCTATATATAAACACTCATATATAAAAAGACGTGCTCCAAAAATAAAACTAGTAAGCGACCTATATATCATTAAAAATTTATTTAATTTATTATTTATTTAATTAATAATTATTTATTAAATTAAAATATTGACTAATTTTTATTAAATAAAATTAAATTATTTTTGATAAAATATATGAATATATGATCTTAAGTTAGCTTATGTTTTTGAATAAAGTTATAAACAATATAAGTTTGTAGTATACTACATAAAGTTTTTCATATGATTCAAAATTGAAAATTTTGTCCGAATGAAGTTAAGTAAATTTCCATATTAATACAAACTTATTTAGCACATTTAATGAAGTTGTCTTATTTTCCATTTTTACTTTTGACATGATTTATTCTTAAAATTATACAGGTTATATGGATCTTAGAATATCACTTGATTTATTTATAAATTAGCAGTTATCCACATTAAAAATGTCGATAGTTATTTTTTTTCATTTATTATAGAAAACTAATATATATATATATATATATATATAAATAGAAATATTTGAAGATCTTCAATTTTTATACAAGTTAAACATAGTTTATGTTTGGATATAATTTTTTTTTTAGAAGCTAAGACATATCCAATATGTATTTTTTTTAACTTTTTGAAGTTACTTAAACACAAGTCAAATCCATTTAAATAAATACATTCAAATAAAAACAATGATCAATTTTTTGGTGCAAATTAAGGAGGTCAAAATCTAAAAATTGGGAAAAGGAATGTGGATATTTGCATTTGAATTCCAAATGTATTGGATGTCATTTTTAAAGGTGACTATATGAACTAACTGAACTAAATTTTTAACTCCAAATATAAGTATTTTTAACATATAAGAAACTTATTGAAGTAGTGAGTCCCAAAACCTCACATTGCCTAATTATGTTAGGCCAGAGTAAGTGTTTGCCTATAGGTTTTAGCTTTGGGTAAAGATATACCACTTGTGAAAGAAAGACCCTATAAACTAGAGAGAGTTGTATTATTATGTTTTCTGTGGTGAGTTGTAATATTTGTGAGGAATTTTTTTTACTTTATTTGTGCAAAAGTTACTAATTGTAGCTCTTTCTTTTTAATGGAGAAGTTTTTTTACCCCTTTTTGGGTATGGATATAGGCAGTTTAGGGCATACCACATTAAAATTTGTGTTGCTTTGTTTCTTGCTTATTATGTGTTTGTTGGGGGCTGCCACACTATCGCAATAATTGGTATCAGAGCTTTTGGTTTAAGGGAGGAGTTTCAACATAGTGTAGTCGGTGCTAAGCTACGCAAGAAAAGCCCAAAGCTAATCCCAGGGAACAGTGAAGCTTCAAAGGATCTTTATCGAAAATTTCCTCTGCCCTTACTATACTCTAGATTGGTAGTTTCCACTGCATGTTTAGGGTTGAGCTTTGGGATTTAACGGCGAACTTAAAAAGCCAATTTGAAGTCCAGATCTTTGATAGGAAAAACAACTTCACTTTATGGTACTGTATAATACAAGATTTTTTTTTAGTGCAACAAGATTTTGATGCTGCTTTGGATGAAACAAAACCTAATGAGATTAAAAAAAGCAAATGACAATCTATGCAGAGGAAAGCTGCAAGCACAACGCTTGCTTTTTCAGTTAAATATAATGTGTTAAATGAGAAAACACCTATAGGAATCTTGAAAAAGTTGAAGAAGATTTATATATCCAAGTCACTAATCAATCACTTGTGTTTAAAGATATACTTATGCATATTGAGAATGGAAGAATGAGGTAATCTGCATGATCATATTAATAAGTTTAATAAGCTAGTTTGCCAATTGTTGAATATAGGAGAGAATTTAAGTGATGAAGAGCAAGCAATTGTTTTATTAGCTTCACTGCTGCAAACCTATAGATCATTGGCAAGATCGCTATTGATTGGCAAAAATACTATTAAGCTAGATGATGTAATTACAGTTTTGAAGGATGATCAGAGAATGCATAAAGGGGATCATGCCAATGAAAGTGGAAGCATACTAGATGCGAAGAAACATCAAAGAGGAAAAACCACTTTTCACAATAAAACTAGACAATGAGAAAAGTTTAGAGGGAGAGACTGTGGTTATGCAAAGTGCTACTATTGTGAAGAAGCTATGCACTTTCAATCTCAACATCTACAGATGTAAGAAGATTTGAAGAGTCTAAAGTTATTGAAAGGGAAAGTGAAGGCATCAACCAATGTAGTTAAAACTAATGATCATGCTAATTTGCTTTACGTAGATAGTAATGATTCTGTTCAGAATCATTCTAAATGGGTGTTGGATTCTGTTGCCAATATGCACATGTGTAAGGATCAAGACATGTTTACTAATTTGTAAAAGGATGGAGATTTTGGCTGCATCAATGTTGGGAAAAAACTAGAGTTGAAAATCAAAGGCATGGGAAGAGTTCATCTGAAGCTCAGCAATGGTAAAGTCCAAGATATTCCCAATGTGAGGTATGTACCCACTGCCAATATGATCTTTATTTCATTAGGAGAGATGACATCAGATGGATGCAAGTATGTAAGAATAAGAAAGACAAACCCTATATACAAGAGGTAGTTTTATTAGGTTTTCTTATGGTGAATTGTAATATTTATAAGGAAGGCTTTTTTTTTTGGTAACTTTGTTTGTGCAAAAGTTACAGGTTGTTATTCTTTTTTTAGTGGAGAATTTTTTTTCTAACCCTTTTTTAGGTCGTGGATATATGTAGTTGAGGCCATATCACGCTAAAGTTTGTGTTGCTTTGTTTCTTGCTTATTGTGTATTTGTTGTGGGCCACCGTGCTGTCCCAACAAAATGTGCCAATTAATATATGTAATTTAACATAAGTTTATAATTTCAATATTAAATCAATAAAATTTATGGACAATTGAATTTTTTGTTATCAATATTACATTACAATAAAAAGTTCTTAAAAATTGAATCTTTATTAATAGCATATAATATATGTTTTAATTTGTATTTCAAATGTTATTCATTCTGACATTAATCAAATCTGATCATGAATTTATTATAGATGTATATATGATATTCAAGTGCAACAAATATGCAAAGAAAACTAATCATAATAAAAATTTAAGACTTAGATAATAGTTTTAGTTGAGTACCTTTTTTTAATTTTAGTTATATTATTATAAATATTGAATTTTACAAGCTGAAAAGTTTTCATGAATAAGAAAAGAAGATTTATATTAACTTCAAAAACTAAGTTATTCTACTTTAACCTTATTAAAAGATGAACTGATCTGAAAAAAATGATAGAACCCAGTCCTAAGAGATTTACAATGTTTTTGCTTCCCTTTTGTTAAGTGGCCAACGGTTAAATATTTGCTTGATTGAAAGAATAGCCATTCCTTGTCTATTCCACTTTATCATGGAATAGCCATTCTTTGGGGAGACCAAAGAATAACTATTCCATGCAGCATGGAATAGAAACAAAACTTTTTTCCATGACTCACCCTCATTATCAAGATCTGAAAAACTAAAGAAAGAGAGAGAAGAGGAATAAAAAGGAAAAAGAGCTAGCATCTCGAGTTGATCAACCATCTTAATGTCAGCTGGCCATCTTGGTACCGGTGAGCATGCTAATAAAAGATAAAAAATAAAAAATAAAAAATAAAAAAAGAAAACAATATCATTACAAAGAAACTATGCATAAAAACAATAGAAAAATCATAATAAGAAAATGGGAGAATTTTTTTCTCCCTCTTAGGATTTTAGATTTGAGAGGATGTAAAAGGTTATGAAACTTAAAAATTAGTTAGGAGGAAGAGCAAATAATAAAGAAAAAAATTACCAAAACATCAAAATAAAATCAATAGAGAAAAGAGGCATTTTGGGATTTTGTTTTGAGCTTGAAGTTTAGATTTACAATTTTAAGGTTTGGTTTAGGAAAAAGTAATTTGATAATTGGAAAGAGAAGACCAGGGGCTATTTTTGGTATTTTTTGGGGTGGAATGGATGCTAGCCAACTGTGGGTAGTGACGATGAAAGTCATCGGAATCTAGAAATTATTGTTTTTCTAGAATTTTGTTGAACAGGAGAAAGAGAAGAGGGAGGGATATTGTAACAAGGATCGGACTTGAATCCTAACTAGCCCAACTTAAAATGTAGGTGTAGCCCTAATTCTTGTATATATCTATATATCATTATTCTTTATTTATAGGGGTCATATCATTGTTAATTTTTCCTTATTTTATTTTTTTATCTAGAGACAAGTCAACGAGATAAATTGCTCACTCAACTTAACTTTAAATAGTTGTTATGAAATGACTATTTATCATGGAGTTGACATCGATCTATTTTAGCTAAGTGATATCAAAGTTTGTATTTTAAGGGTTACAAAACCCTTAAAAATAAACACCGTGGTCTACGTGAATAACAAAGATCACGTGAAAAGGTCTAAGAGTTAGTTACAATCACAAGTAAGGATCGATGCTCTCATGATGCTCGATAATCGATACCTTATTAATCACATGTTAACTTAAATTTTGATTTTTAATCTAGTTTCAATATATGGTACCTAATTATAATTCCCAAAATAATATTCTATGAAACCAATTTATTATTTCATATGAAAAAATTGAGTTTTTGGTATTTTTAAAAGTCAAAATTTCTTTCCTATCTTATTAAAGAATCGAAAGAACATGAAAGGTTTTATCATTCACTTGCATACTCCACTAGAGAACCGGAGGAATACAAAAGGTTTTAAAAATTAAAATATCTTTTATATCTCACTAGACAACTGAAGGAATACAAAAAGTTTTATTTTATGAAAAATTTAAAAATCATTTTCTTTTGAAAAGGACTTTGTTTTAATTACAAATTACCAAAATACCCCTAAGATATATCTTTGACATGAAAGTATTCTAGGAACCCTAAAAGACAAAACAATCTAGAATAACGAACCAATCCCTAATGAGTACCTTCAACATAAAAGTATCACAGTAATCACATAAGACTTAGTTTTAATGCAAAATAACTAAAATGCCTTTGGGGTAAACCTTTGACATGATAGTATTTCGATAACTTTAAAGACTCAAAATTGATCATAGAAAGGTGAACCTCTCCTAAATATAGACCTTTGGCATAAAAGCATCTTGGTGACTACATTGGACTTGGTTTTAAGGGAAATTACTAAAATACCCTTAGAGACGACTTTTGTCTTGAAAGTATCTTGGTGACCTTAAAGGGCACAAAAATGGCAAGAAGTGACTTTTTATCCTAAATAGGTAATTTGGATTATAAGCTGACCTAAAATGCAAAAATTATAATTAAGCCCTTAAACTTTTTTAAAATTGCATTTTATACCCTTTCGGAGAAAGAAAGAATATAAAAGTTATTTAATACTTTACACCCCATCAGAGGGCCGCATGATTGCTAAAAATAATCAAAATGCCCAAAATATGGAAATTTAATGTTACAAATGACCATTTTGACCTCCTAATAGCCCCTAAATCTTTTTTAAATTTGTAAATTAGTCCCGACATAACTAAAATACAATATTAAACATAAAATATATTAAAATCAATACAAAAATCACATCGAAAATTTATAAGAAAGGTTTGGCCAATTACCTTTGGCCTTGGAACAAATTTTTCTATGTTTATAAATAAACAGTTAAACTTTTTAAAATTACAAAAATACCCCAAAAGTCCAAAAATGTATTTCAACATGATAAAATGCATAAAATACATTACTAAATGTATATAAGGGTTTTGACCAAGCATAGAACGGCTAGAAATTAATTTTTTATTATTTACAAATTAGTCCCTAAACTTTTTATATTTATAAAATAGCCAAAAATCTAAAAAAACATCATATACCCATACATTAGGTTTGACCAACATCAAATAACCTACCAAACAAAATTTTCCAACTTAATAATCATATTTCCTCGCTTTATCAAGCATAAATCAACATCATCATATAAGAAATTATAAAAACAAACATATAAACACGTTATTCCAACATATTAACAAGAAAATACCATGAAAAATAGTATACATATGGTCATATATATATGTATGAAAAATTAAACATCATAGTACAAAAATCAACGTCATATCGATAAAAACAAATTTCATGAGAAAAATTAAGCTATTGTTGAGAAAAATAAACCATATCAACAAAATCAAGAAAATCGTTTATAACCATCAAGTTTAGCCTTTCCATGAGCAAAAACATAATTTTTGCTCACTAAAGGAAGAAAAGGGACTATTCTCCTCTATTTATAAGGGGAAGGTTTGGCCAAAGGGATGAAAAATCCCCTTGGTTGAAAACTGTAAAATAAATTTAATTATTTTAATTATATTTTTTATGGATATTTATAATTTAGATATAAGATTGCAATAAATTAAAGTGTACTACTAGCTATGACCCATCCTTTTCATGATGATCAAGATAAGATCATATAATGGCATAGTTAAAGCCAAACTAAATTGGTTAAGAGAATAGTTGAATCCAATGAGACTAGTTTCCATGAAACTAGTTTAAAAAATCCAAAATTGAAATAAAATAAAAAATTAAAACTAAATTTAATAATGGTAAAAAAATTTTGTAAATGAAATAATGAAAAAATTTTGATTGAAAATCTGAAACTTGTAAAATTATATAAGAAAAATCCTTATAGAGGAAAATTGATATTTATAAAAAATCAAAATTAATAAAAATAAAATAGAGTTTCAAAAACCAATTTAACATGTATTTAATAAAAAAATTAAATGAATTTTAAAAATTTTAAACCTAGAAAAATTTACACAAAAATTTTACGGTGTAAAGAACGTCGCATATTGAAAATAGGAAAACTTTCAAAAATGCTTTTGATTTTGAGAAGAATGAGCTGAATTTAATATTTAAAATATTAATTTACAAAAATAATAAAGATAAAAAATTGAAATTCAAAACAAATTTTACAAAAAATTTTACAAGCATGACCCTCATAACACAATGAAAATTCAAAATTAATTAACAAAATTAAAAATTTTGACATCTCGCACTATAAAATGCCAATATAAATTTTTTTGAATATTTTTTATTTTTTAAAGTGCATATCGACATAAATACTACACGAGTTTTGGTAAAATTATATGACAGTTAACATCCAAAAGTTTACAAAAAAATTTCAAAAAATTCCCAAATATGGGACATTTGACCATGATATTATCTGCAAAAATTAATTTCCAAAATTTGACAAAAAATACTTAAAAACCAAATTTTTTCTTAAATATCCGTCATTTTTATTCAATATTGGCCTTCAAAACTACACTTTTTTGGCATATGCATATATGACCATTTATGTGTGACTAAATGAGTCTTGAAAATGCATAACTTGCCTAGAAGAGGTCACCCTCTACTAAGGTGGCTGCTGAGTTCTCATTCTCAGATATTTAGGACTATCAAAAAGAGGACTCAGATGAAATTAGGTGTTTGCAGTTGCCTCTCTTTGTCCATTATTGAGAATAAAAAATAGGACATAGACCAAATAGAAATAATTTTGTTCAGGTCATAAAGTCTTGAATAGTAGAACATAAATATAAACATTAAAACATAAAAACTAGAATAGAAACCTTAGGCCTAATGTGAGACTTAAGTTAAGATCTAACTATGACGAATCCTAAATCTAATTGAACATAAAAACTAGAATAGAAACCTTGGGCCTAATGTGAGACCAAAGTTAAAAGATCTAACTAGGATGAAGCCTAAATCTAATGGATTAACAGGGTGAAACCATGGTAGTCAACTAAATGTGACCAAAGCGTAACCATAGTCTAATAGGTTGACCAGGGTGAAACCTAAGTTGGATGGGTTGACTAGGGCGAAACCATAATAGTTAATTGAAGGTGACTGGGGTGAAGCCATAGTCAAAAAATGGTTACCCGAGATGAAGCCTTACGAACCAATTTTGGGTGACCAGGGTAAAATCTAAGTCAAAAAAAGGTTGGCCAAGACTTAACCATACAATCCAACTTTGGGTGACAAAAGTAAAATCATAATAGTCAACTAAGAGGGAGTGGGATAAACCTAAGTAAGATGAGTTGACCAGGGCAAACCATAACAGTCAACATAACTAATAATGCTTGATACCAAGAATATTTGAAAGAATTCAAGATTACCTTTTGGTGTTGAGGAAGTTAGCATATTGAATAGTTGTTTTCCCACGTCATGCTCTATTTTTTTACCAAGAAATCATTGAATGCAAATGAAAATGCACAAAATGTATATTATGTCTTTTCACAAGTTTCTTTTCCAAGTTATGGGTTTTATCATGGATAATTCTTAGTCAGCCTAAATTTATAATTGAATGCATTTTTCTCACAATTCGTGAGGTGAGCTTATGCCATTACTTGGTGTCAAAAGTCTTTTTCGAAAATGTTAAATATGCATTTTTTTTTTTTGTTTTTGGTGAAGGGAGCCATTAGCTAAGTTTATAGTTGAAGCCATCTTTAGAAAATGGTGAATGTATCTTTTCTTCTTTTTAAAGAAGGAATCCAGTGTCTAAGCTTATAGTCGAAGGCATCTTCAGAAGATGTTACATATATCTTTTTTTCTTTTTGATGAAGAGAGCTAATGCCTTAGCTTGTAGACAAAATAAACTTACTCTTATTCTTGGAGTTAAGGTACCTTGCAGAGAATGTTATAATATTTTTTTCTCGATGAGGGAAAAATTTAAAAGAGTGCCTAAACTTGAAAAATCAAATTGGGCAATGCAGTAGCACCATCTAAGGGTTAAAAAAGAGTATGATGGGAAATATGTGGTTTATAAAATATCCCATCAATAATCTAAACAAACTTATAAGAGTGATGATATCCCAACGATTAGAGAATCAGAGCTTTGAATTTTTCTTCCAAGAGGCTTGTCTTCTTTTTTGGGATGTTTTTAGCCATGTATCCTAATTGTTCAGGATCCACCCTAACTTTTCCTAAAGTGTCCAAAAGATTTAAAATATTAACTAAGGTTCTTGCAATGTTTTGACCTCATTCCAAAATAATGCAAAAAATCGCTTTGTTATTTTTATTTTTCATTTCCTTAAGTTGTTAATCATCATTTAACAGAAATGCTAGCATGGTTAAAAAGTAAGCTAATGAAGGTATAGGTGAAATATATGTTTACACTCCAATAAAAAGAGCTACAATATAGGGAAAAGACACAATAATAGATTTTTAATAGAAATAATAACAAGTGTGACGTACAAAGATAATTTGAATATTACCTAGATAAATAGAATCTTTTAGTCAGTTCTTCAAAGATTTCTTCTGAATAAGATGTTTGCTTTTACGAAAATCCATCTTCAGAGAATGTTTCTAATTGCACTATGTCTTTCGTTTCTAGCCTTAGCTTTTCAGCCTATTGTGCTTTGTTCATTCTTTACAAAATACTTGAGCCACCTTTTTTTAGGTTTTCAACTTAAAGCCTTCCTCTTTCATCGCTTTGGATTGGACATTCTTTTTAGGTTTTCATTCTATTTTTTCTTCTTTTTTTTATGTTTTTCTTTTTTTTTTGTGACGCTACCTTTTAAGCATAATATTTCTTTACATTATCAGCATTGACAAGGTTTGGTAAAATATCCTCATTCATTTATACCAAAATTAATGCTCTTCCAGAAAATGCTTTTTGAACCACATAAGACCCTTCTTAATTTGGTACCCACTTGCCTCATGGATCTTTTTGAACAAAAAGGATTTTTTTAGTATAATTCTCTTTCATGGAATTGTCTTGGATGAATTTTCTAGTCATAGGCTCTCATCATTCTTTTCTAGTACATTCATCCATACTGGATCACTTTTAGCCTCTTTTCTTTAATGAAATTCAATAATTCATAACAATATCGAGCCCACCCAGCTTTTTCTAACTTAGTCTCCATTAGTACCTAAAGTGAGGAGATTTTAACTTCAATTGGTAGAACAACTTTCATACCACAAGCCATTGAGTCAGGCATTGCCTTAGTTTGAACTGAAGTTAAGTAAACTAGGACAGTAAAGGGAAGCTTTCATGCCGATCCTTGTAAGTCTTTACCATTTTCCTTACAATCTTCTTAATGTTCTTATTGGCTGCCTTTACAGCTCCATTCATCTTTAGATGGTATGTTATTAAATTGTGATGTGAAATTTTCTACGAGTACACACCTCTGTTAATAATTTATTATTAAAATTAGAGGTATTATCTGTAATAATTTTTCAGGGATCTTGAATCGATAATGATGTTGGTCTTTAGGAATTTTTTCACCATTGATCTTATTATATTAAGTAATCTATAGCCACTAAGATAAAAAGATGACAATTTAAAGCTACAAAGGTAATTAGTCTAATAACATCCGTACCTCATATGGAAAAGGGCCATGGTGTAGTTATAACATGTAATGGCAAAGGTGGTACGTGAATCTTGTTAGCATAAAACTTGGTATTTATGAGATTTTCGGGCATAATCGATACAATCAGCCTCCATGGTTATCCAAAAGTAACTTAATCTTATGATTTGCCTTACTATTTGGTGTCCATTAACATGGATTTCATAAACCTTTATGTATTTTTTCTAAGATTCTTTATGCCTCAATAGCATCAACACATCTTAACAATGTCTGATCATGATGTTTCTTATAGAGAATCTTACCATCCATAATAAAACTCGTTGGTAACCTTCTTAAACTTTTTTTATCATTTGTAGAAGCATTGTCTGGATATACTTGATCTGTGAGGTATCTCTTAATATCATAATACCATAGGTAGCTCTTAGCTTCTATTATGACATTATGACAATAAGTAGGGGGACTTGTATATACTGATCTAAATTGGGACCACTGCTTACCTCTTATTTACTTCGAACATTGAGATAAGGGTGGCTAAGGCATTTTCCATTTGATTATCATCTCAAGGCAAATGAATAAATTTCACCCTTTTAAATTCTTTTAGAAGTTCTAGAATCAACTTTTTTTTACTGCAATAGCATTAATCCCGAGTTCTCCATTCTTCAAGTAGCCAATAAATTACCAATGCTGAGTCTTCATAAACTTTCAATGATCTAGCTTCATTTTCTAAGCCTGCTCGGAGTCCCATGGCACATGCTTCGTATTCTGTCACATTATTTGTGCAATCAAAATCTAGTTTGGCAGTTAAAGGATAGTAATCTTCTTTTAGGGATATCAAAGGTTGTCCTAATTCCATGACCTGAGCATTTAATGCCCTGTCAAAAAACATTTTCCATATTAACTCTTTAAGCTTTGCTCCCTTTTTTTTTTCCATTGAGATATTCATCAATTCTTTGTTAGGGAAATCAAAGCCTAAATAATGGTAAACATCTAGCACCCAACTTGCTAGAAATTTAGTAATGGCACTTTCTTTTATAGCTTTCTAACTCACGTAAACTATATCATATTTCGATAATAAGACTTACCGCCTAGCTATCTATCTTGATAATGTTGGTGCTTTAAATAGGTGTTTGATTAGCCAAGTAGTATAATACAGCATGTATTATCGGAGCCTTTTTGTAGTCTAGACCAAGGCACAACGTATCTTTTTATCTAAGAATAATTTACCATATTTCTAAAAACCTTTTATTGAAGTAATATATAGCCTTTTCTTTCTTTTCAATTTCATCGTGTTGTCCTAACACACATCTTATTGACCTTTTGAACAATGTAAGGTACAATATGGGAGGTCACCTTGGAATTGGTGGTACAAGAACAATCAGATTTGATAAATAATGTTTCACTTTGTTGAATGCCTTTTAGCAATATTCATCACATTCAGCCGGATAAGTTTTCAAAAGAGTAAAAAAATTGGATCACATTTATTTGTAAGCTAAAAAATAAAACGGCCAATGTAATTCAATTTTTCGAGGAAACTTCTTAGTTCTTTTTACGTGCACAGAGGCAGCAATTCCTAAATGGCTCTGATCTTATCAAGATCAACCTTGATTCCTCTTTTGCTTAAAATAAAGCCTAATAACTTCCTTGATCTTACATTAAAAGTACATTTCACTATATTCAACTTTAATTGGTACTTCCTCAGTCTTTTAAACGATTGTTGTAAATTTGTAACATGACACTCCTTTTGGAATAACTTGGCAATAATATCATCTGCACATACTTTAATTGCCTTATGCATTATATCATGGAATAAGGTAACCATTGCCTCTAAGAGGTTGCCCCAGCATTTTTTAATCCAAATGGCATCGCCTTCTAACAAAAGGTTCCCCACATTGTAATACATGTGGTATTTTCCATGTCTTCTAGTGCCATTTTGATCTAGTTATAACTTGAGAATCCATCCATGAAAGAAAATAAATAGTTTTTCATCGTGTTGTCAAGTAGGGCATTAATATGGGGAAGATGAACATTGTCTTTCAGACTTGCTTGATTCAAATCTTAATAATCTACTTACATTATAACTCTCTTATCTTTTTTAAAAGCCCAAATGATATTCATAACCCACTCTAGGTATTTTGCCATATCAAGAAATTCTACTTCAAATTGTTTCTTTATCTCTTTTTTCTCTTCAAAAGCATTTTTGGTTTCATTATTCTTAACTTTTGCTGAATTGGCTTGCAATCTAGTTTTAGAAGAAATTTACGAACCACAATCCTTGTATCAAATCTAGGCATATCTTGATAGGACCATGCAAATACATCTCAAAACTCTTGAAATAGACTTATTAGTTTTTTCTGGTAGCAGTCATGAAAGCAGTCTCTACTTTGAAGCAAAATTTATCACTTCTGTGGGCTTCTTATAAGGCATTATTCGTTTATCTTTCGGCTCAATTATTTTCAATAGATCGAAAGGCAAAGTATGGTCCTCAACATTTTTTTTCAAAATTAAATTTATTCAAGCAAACATCTCGTTTAAAATTGACCTCTAAATCATGATTTAGATCATTCATTTTTCTCCGATTGGGAAATCTATAAAGGTAAAAAGAAGGAAAAATGGGCAAACAAATATGCAGCGTGATTTATGTATATGAATGTAAAAAAAAGAGGGAATATTGGTATTAAAAAAATTAAAGATAAACAAAATGTTATATGCATTTCATTTATGAAATGATAATTTAACATTTTAAGTTCTTTTACAAAAATAACTTTAGATATCAAAGTGAGCCCCCAAAATTATTTTGGAAATAGCCTAAACACTATAATTTTCTCGATAATAGTTTAATTCTTCTAGATATATTTAAGAGGGCACAGGAAGATTCTATGATCATTATTTGATTTCTCATTGTTTTCTCCAATAGTAGCCACTTGATACTTCTCAAAGGCCTCATTGATCATAATTACAATATTCTTGTTTTCATGTCCTTTAGTTTCTGGATTAATGACCCTTCGCTATGAAAAATTTCCTTTAGGGAAGGGTAGAGAGCTATCTTCTGACTTGACTCCTGATCTATGGCCTGAGTTAACTTTTCTATCTCAATTTATATATTTTTTTTCTTTTTCTAACTCCATTCTAACTTAAAACCCTGCCCATGTTTGTCTCTTTTACTAATTGTATTGATGGATTGGCTTATCCCTTGTAAATATCTTTCGAGTCCTCTTCTAGCCTGGGCCTCTCTTCCAATCGTTAGCTTAAGGCCCATGTGAGTGCTCTTTGAAAGCCTAGGTTTCAAGATTATAGACCTTTCTGCCATAAAAGTAGCGCTAACAATCTCAAAGGTTTGAAATGAACACTCTTTAACTTTGTCATTTGTCTCAACATACATTGCCTACGTAGAAGTCATTACTATAATGTCTTTTTCCCTGGATATGCTAATTATTTTTTCATTAATTACAAATTTGACTTTTTAATTAAGCGATAATAGTACAACACTGACAAAATAAATCCATAGTCACCCCAATAAATAATTGTATGCTAGAACGATATCTATGACATGAAACTCTAATTTGAATAGACACAGACCAATATTTAAAGTAATTAAAATATTTTTTATTTCACTTTTTTTCCATCAAATACCTTGACAACCGTTTGGCTAATTTTTTTGGTTAGCATCGACTAGCAAGCGAGATAGATTGATTAATAGCATTACATTAAGAGCTAATCCATTATCAATAAAGACCTTAGGCAATGTGGTGTCATTGCAATTTGTTGTTATGTGAAGGGTTTTTATGGAAGTAATCCCTTCGATGGTATTTAATCGTTTTTGAAGAAATGAATTGTCAGCAACAATATTGTCTGCCAGGTGATTAAATTTGTTTATAGATATATCTTGAGGAACGTGTCCCTGGTTAAGCACTTTTAATATAGTATTTCGATGCAACTCTAAACTAACCAATAGAACTAGTAGAGAGATTTTTGCATGTTGTTGTTTCAATTGCTCCATAATTTTATACTCACTATGCTTTATAAACTTAAAAAATTCGATCGTTTCTTTTTCCCTCACTGATTCTTGAACTTAAACCGAGACATCTTTAAAAATTATGGCTTTTTCAAATGTTTGTCCCTTTGATTTTGCTTTGACATCATTTTCACTAGTGCCACAGCCATAATGCCTTCTATTTCATATTACTTGGCTAACCCTAATTATATCAACAGTGGTAAGTTGGCTTGTAGTAGCTTTTGGAGTTATTACTTTGCTATCATACTTACATGGCATTTGTTTATTGTCCTTATATGAAAAGGCCATTGGCACCGTAATGATGAGTTTATGAGCACTTTTAATTTTGGTAAGAAAAGTCTTTTGCTAATTGCAATAGATAATAAGAGGGCAATTATGATGGTATTTTATTGATATGTTAATTGACCTTTCTTCCTTCTAATTGATTTCCTCATTAAATTTAATTTCACCACTATCCATCATCCTTTGGTTCATGGCTAGAAATTCTGAACATTCTTGCAAAGTATGTCTTAAAGTCATGTTAAACTTGCAAAAGTTAACCCTAAAATCAGATTTGCTCTCTGATGCTTTTGTGATTTTGACTAGGGATTTTACCTTCAGTCAAGATTGTCTAAACTTTATCGATTGGGGTTCTAACTTTTTGAACATTTATCTTCACCAATCGCTCTTTTTTAGAGATTAAAGCATTAATTTTGGGCTTAGGATGATCAGGCAAAGGATTTGCTGCAACATCAAGTCCTAAAACATTATTGAATTTAAAGCCACCTACTCTGAGAAGACTTTGGACCTATTTCTTAAAAGCTAGATTATTCTCAATTGAGGGACTAACCATTGCATGATACTCATAGTGGGCATTCAGATTGCACCAACTGGAAAAATTGCCCTTATATGGTTTGGAGCAAATAAGAGCAACTAATCGAGCTTCCAAAAGTTTCTCAAATATTTCCTTATAAGAATAAAGAAAAAGCTCATAATAGGGTCTAAGCTGATTAGTTCTTTGGACTGGTTGATTGGTATTGGGCCTAGTTTGATTTTTGAGAGGTAGATTTAGGATGCTGGTCTGTAGGATTGATAGAGCATGAGTTTAGGGTGCATTAAAAGAATAAGTATTTTGAAACTATTAACCTTGGTTTTGGTAATATGGGCATGGTCGTTGTCGGTAAGGTTGTCCGACAAAATTAACAAATGGAGTCTTTTCTTTCTTTTTGCCAAGTCATACCTTTTTTCCAGTGGAAGATTCACTAGTTGTGACTTTTTCGGCCTTTACAGCCATCTCGATCATTTCCCCTAATATGACAAGGTCGGTGAAGTTCTTAATTGCATTCCCTACCAGCTTATCATAGTAGTAAGGGTGCAAAGTATTTATGAACAGCATTATAGTTTCCTTTTCTATCAATGAAGGTTAAACTTGAGAGGCCATATCTCTCCATCTTTGTGTATATTCTTTGAAAAACTTCATAGATTTCTTTTCCATGTTTTGTAGAGTTAGCCTATCTTGTACCTATTCGGGCATGTGTTTATACTATTAGAAATGCATTTGCGAAATCGGTCCATTAGATCTGGGTATAGTTTAAATCATTCTACTATTTAAGCATTGATCTTGATAAGCATTCTTGAAAGCAATGTATCAGGAGCTTGTCATTTTGAGCATATCCTGCCATTTTTTGAATGAAAATCTTGATATGTGCCTAAGGGGATATAGCACTGTTGTACTTCTCAAATTTAGGCATTTTAAATTTTTGCAGAAGAACCAGATCTAGTAATAAGCTAAGATCTTCAACAGCACCACTGCTATACAATTTAGCCTCTTCTATAGCCTTTAGTCTTTTTCAAAGAGTTGTAGTTTTCCTTTTTCACTTTCTGTTTCAACTTGCTCTTTACCTTTTTGTTTACGCCTTTCTTCCTTATTAATACTAAAAGATGCTAACTTTTCTTACGCGTTGCAGTTTTTGTATCTATCCTTTACACAGAAGTGTTAAGATTATTGTGGATGGCTAGTAGCAGAGGTATGTTTTGGCTGTTGGCTATTTACACATTTTACGGGCCCATTGACTATATCCTAAATGTTATCAGGTCCTCTTTTAGCTTATACCCTTAGATCCCTGGCAAAAGTATTGGTGATAATTTTTAACTGTTGGCAAGCTGGCTCCCTAGCCATGACTAATTCCATCATTCTGGTGATTTGTTGTTGTAATTCTTATTTTTTCATTATGGCCTCTTGGACCTCTTAATGACTTTTTTTCAATCATTCAAGCCTTGCCAAGTGGTCTTCAAACATTCTTCTCATTTTGTATCGAGTATAGTATCGATGGTGGGTGGTGATTCGGTTGGTCTCTTTCAATTTGCAATATTGAAACCTTAGAAAATTCCAAATTTGCTCGGGTTAAATTTTATTTAAGAATTTATGAAACTAACAATTATGTATGAGTATGCATGTATATATATGATGTATGGTATGAATGAATGCATTTGTAAGGATGCTTCATTTAATAAAAGATTCCAAACTTGAAAAATTTCCATTAACTTTATGATGAACCACATATTCACATCATTGATCAATAGGGATTACATTTAAAGAAAGTCCTAACTTGATCATATTGTTTCTAAGCCTCCTCTAAAGACTAAAGTATAATATGCTTGTGTTTTTTTACAAGATTAATCTACATCTGTAAACTTTAATTTTTTCTACCATCTTCTTTATGTGGAGGATAGCTGAGTAAATCTGCTACTTGAGATAATCGAGGAACATCTATCAGCCTTCACACCCAGCTTCCCATCTTTGGCGCTCATCATTGGCCCACTATAACTTGTCATCTGAATATGCGTCTTTATCCTAACTCATAGCGAAGTGTGAATATCATCTCTTTGTTGCATTCCTTGTCCCATCTCTGTAATAATGATAATAAGGGCTTCCCTTTCTTCAACTAATTAGGATACCTTCTCTCATTCTTATCCCAGAGCAAATTAAAGTCAGTCATTCTCCTCAATGGAACTCTCCAGTTGAAAATGAGTATCTATATGCACTTTTGTTATCAAAAACCTCCCCTTTGACTTTTTCTTCCAATGCTTTGGCTTTCCAAACTTCCAACTCCTTACGAAGCTTGCATATTTACTCCATCATTCCTTTAGAAATCCAGTGGAGCCCTTAAATATCTCAATAAGCTTTAGTTTCTTATTCTACTCAATCTAATTATTTTTCGTTTTCATTCTTTTCACTTCTTTTCCTTTTGTTTTCATCTTCATTCCCAAATAGGCAACTTCTTCTTAAAGTATCCTATTCTCATCACTTATTCTTTTATGTTCTTTAACAGCTTTCTCCTTAACTAAATCAACCTTAAAAGGCATGAAAAGCTCTAGTTGGATATATACTTGAGGAGTGGCCTTATTTGTGTTAGGAACAATCAAGTCACATCAATAGATATTTCTCCAAGCATTATAACTGGAGTGGTCTAACCTGTATATGCGCCTAAACCTGACTTATGTCTCTCACTCTAATGCAAAACAATGTATGAAGTGATTTTTTATAATTCTCTCCTTGATATATCAGATCCACAGTAGCTGTATCCGAAGTCATAAGAATGAACTATCGCAACCGACAGTCTCCAAATCATTAATGGTGCATACCCTATAGTGCCCTATATACCAAGTAGAGGCGTAAAATGTAAATGACCACATTAATAGATAAAAGGTTTTGGCGAGAACCAAGATGTTCTCCAGGTTATATCATTAGGAGACAAATTCTTGAGCGTTTCAATCCATTGGTTCGTGGTTCCTGATTCAGCCCACTGTTTCTTAATAAACTCCTGAAGATGGATGCAATGGGAGAAATAGGGTTTGACCTTCTTGATACCGTCATCTTAAAAATTACTTCTGGCCTAAATATATAATAACAAAGTACTCCCGAAGAATTTACCTTGACCTCATTTTCAGCATGTATTAAGTGCTCATATTTTTTCCGCTAGAATGGTTGGGCCTGTATGCATATTTCTTTCTAACTGACTAAATAAGTCTACCATTGTTGCTTCTACATGCCCCAATGCCCTTGGGAAGAAAACCAAACCATATATGGCCAAAATGAATGCATCAAGGGCCTTATCAATGTTAGAGTGTAATTAGATGTATTCCTACAAAAACTACCATGAAATAATGCTCCCTTTTTGTTCAATAAAATAATGACCTGCCTTAAAGTTTTTGCCAAGTACTTCACCTAATTTCTTGTGGAAGCTAGACAGATTGTATTTTTTTTTTTTTACAGTAAATGGGCCTCATCTCCTAAGGTCTAAGTCTGAACAAGGTTGAGATCTCTTCCACGGTCAGAGTCATGTCATACTAATTAAACAAATAACACCAGAATGATGGATCCTTATCGCAACATGACCCATATATGAATCCTAACCAGCCCAACGTAAAATAGCAGATGTACCCCTTATTCCTATATACACATTTATCATTATTTTCTTTTATTTTAAGGGCCATATCATTATTAACATTATTTTTTATTTTTCGTATTTGGGGACTGAGTGTCGAGATGAATTACTTATTGGACTTAACTCTAAATAGTCATTATGAAATGACCATTTTTTTGAAGTCACCATCAAAATTATTTTGACCAAGTGAGATTGGTCACTTGCCGGAATTTATATTTTAAGGATCATGAAACCTATAAAAACAAACTCTGAAGTCTGTGCTCATACTAAAGATTGCATCAAAGGGTTTGAGAGTTGGTTACAATTACAAGTAAGGATCGACTTTCCCATGATGCCTGGTAATCGGTACCTATTAATCATGTATTAACATATTTTTTATTTTTTATTTAATTTTAATATTTAATATTTAATTATAATTCTCGTATATCAAAAATAAAATTTTATGAGACAAGTTTATTGTTCCAAACGAGAAAATTAGGTTTTTAATTTTTTTGAAAATCAAAATTTCTTTAACACCCTTTTGGAAAACTAGAAGAACACAAAGGTTTTTATCATTCTTTCTTGTACCTTGCTGAGGGCTAGTAAAATATGAAAGGTTTTAAAAATCAAAATATCTTTCGTACAAAGGTTTTATTTTTTTAAAAAAAATTTATGAAAAATCTTAATTTTTATTTTTTTTAAAAGGGATATCTCATTATTAAAATAATTCGTGAACCCCTTTCATATTCTAGGAGAAATTCTATGTATAATTTTAACATCAAGGACATTGCCTTAATTTTCAAAAATTTCCATTTTATTATAAAAACATTATCCTAAAATTCAGTTTAGATAAAATGTACTAAATGAACCCTAAAGACTCAAATTTGATCGGTTTGACTAACATGTCCTCTAAAGTACACCTTTAACGTAAAAGTATCTCAGTGACCCTAAAGGACTCAGTTTTAAAAATAAATTAATAAAATGTTACTAAGGTGTACCATTGACATATAAGTATCCCGGTACCCTTAAGATTCTAAAACTTTGTAAACAAATGAACTTATTCTAACTAAACACCTTCGACGTAGAAATATCTTGGTGATCACATATGACTTGGCTTATTTTTAAATTACCAAAATGTCCCTAAAGTCTACCTTTGACATCTAAGTATCCCGATAACCTGAAAGGCTAGATAACATCATAAATAAACAAACCTACACCAATTGTACACCTTCAACATAGAAGTATCTTGGTGATCATATAGACTCGATACTAAAAAAATTACTAAAATACCCCTAAGACATACCTTTGACGTACATGTATCTTGATAACCTAAAGGGCTGGATAACATCACAACTAATAGAATCTACATCTACTATACATCTTCGACACATAAGTATCTCGGTGATCACATAAGACTTAGTTCTAAGCAAATTACTAAAATACCCTTAAAGCATACCATCGACCTATTAGTATCCAGTAACCTAGAATGGTTGGAAACGATATGAAATGACTATTATACCTTTGATGGGCAACCTAAACATCAAGATAGACCTAAAATGCAAAAATTACTAATAGGTCCTTAAACTTTTCAAAATTATATTGCGTACCCTAACAAAAATTGAAAGAATATGAAAAGTTTTAATAATTTCTACAACCTTACGGAAGACCATAGAAACGTTAGAAATGTTTTTAAAATATTGTAAATGTCACATTAATTCTAAAATGAAAAGTTTTTTCTAAATAGTCCCTAAAATTTTTTAACTTTACAATATAGTCCCTATACAAAATCAAAATCATAATCAAGCACAAAATTTCCCATAAAAATCATAGAAATTATATCAAAAACAACATATGGCCTTACAACAAAAATTTTGTAATTTTACAAATAATCCCCTAAACATTTTAAAATTACATTATGGCCATAAAATGATGGAAAATTAAAAAAAAACATATTCATACATATCAAAATAAGCATGAAAACACTTTTACAAGTATACGCACGCAATCAGCCAAGCATGGATGGCCTTAAAACAAAATTTTTTATTTTTGCAATTTAGGCCTTACATAAAAAAAATCATAAATTAACACAAAACATCTCATGAAAAAAACACAAAAACCACACCAAAATCATGAAAATGACTTGGTAAAATGCCTATGGCCAAAAAATAAAATTTTTCACATTTTGTAACTTAGTCTTTGAACTTTTTAAAATTATAAAATGACACCAAAATTGGTATAAAATGCATAAAACACAATTAAATATGTTATACTAAACATAAAAACACTTCTAAAGCTGCCTACAAAAAAGCAGCCAAGCATGGATGGCCATAGAAAATGTTTTATGATTTTTGCAATTTAATTCGTAAGATTTTCATATTTACAAAATAAAGTAAATAAAATGAAAACATCACAAAATCATCACAATCAGATTAAGGTAAGCTTAGAATCAACCTTCCAAAGCCTTAAAAATTTAGGAAAATTATTTTTAGGCCCTTCAAAGTTTCAGACTTCACAAAGTAGTCCTAATTTTCATGAAATCAAGCATAGAAAATTATTCAAGGCCCACAAATATTTTTGATCAGCTTATATTTCAACCAAAAACAATATTTTTCATCACATATTTGCATAAATATTAACATATATACATGTCATAATTTTTACTAAGCGTAAATAAGCATAAAAGCATAAAAAATAATGACTAAATCAATATAAAACAACACGAGAATATTAAAAAAATTAAATAAACATGTATTCATAAAAATATCAATATACATGTCAACAAGCACAAATAATCTCAAAGAAAATCAAACTATTTCTAATAAAAATTAACTAAAACAACCAAAATAAAAAACTTTAATCATAGCCATCATTTTTGGCCTTACAACAAATTTCATGAGCATAAGCATTCATTTGGCTCACTAAAAAAAAGGAATCAAACAAGAAATGAACAAAAATTAAAAATTTACAAGAATTTTACCTTAGAAAATTTGAAAAACTAGATATTTTAGTGCTTTTTTTCTCCTTTTGTATTTTCTCCTAAAGCTTAAAGTCTTGAAATGAAGAAAGCCATCCTTGCTCTATGGGGAATGAAGGATGGTCAAAGCATGGAGAAAAGGCCATTGGCCGTAGCTACCCTAGAGATTTCTAGGAATTTTACTTTTTTTTTATTTAATATTTATTTAATATTATTACTTTAATTTGATTTTTTTTAAATTGATTTGATTCAAATTGATTGTATTTGTCTTTTAGTGAATTGTGTCATCCATGACATCATCAAAATCTAGAGAATTTTGGAAGATATTTATATAATTTGTAAAATTATACCATAAAAATTAATTAGAATGACTAAATTAAAAAAAATTAAAATTATGTATCTAAAATAAAATTTCATATGATTGATTTAATTTAAGCTAATAATAAACACAATTTTTTATGTACAAGAAAAAACATTAAAAATCCAAGCTCGTAAAATTTTACGAGAAAACCCTTGCCAGCAAAAATTGTTATACATGAAAAATGAAAAACTCATAAAATAATTAAATTTTCATGGACTGATTTAATATGAATTTACTGAGAATATTTGAAGAATTTTAAAAATTATAAACTCAAAAAAATCCTCTTAAAAAATATACGGAGTAGAAAACTCCGTGTTTTGAAAATAAAAAATTATGAAATAAAATGCAAAATTCATGAAATAAAATGAATTTTGAAAAACTGATTTAATATGAATTAAATATTAATATTTGAAGAATCTTAAAAATTATAAATTCAAGAAAAATCTATTGAAAAAATTTAAGGAATAAAAAACTTCGTATCTTGGAATTAAAAAACTGCTAAAAAATAAAAAACTCATAAAATAAAATAAATTTTGAAAAATGATTTACGATTGTTAAATGAAAATATTTAAAGAACTTTAAAGTTAAAAACTCAAGAAAATTCCACAAAAAAGTTTACAAATAAAGGAAAGCTCGCATTTTAGACCTAGAAAAATTTCAAAAAATACATTGAAACTTGCATAAAATAAATTAAATATTCAAAATATTAATTTACAAAATGGTAAAGATGAAAATCCTAGATCTAAAATAAGTCTTTATCGAAAAAATTTGCTAGCAAAATACTTACAATATAGTGAGAAATTCAAAAATAAGTAGCAAAATTGCCAACTTGATACCTCGTGGTAAAAAATTCTAATATGAATTTTTCTTTGAATATTTATGATTTTTCAGAGTGCATGTAGACATAAATACCACATTGGTATTGGTAAAAATATACGACGGTCAACTTCTTAAATGTAACAAAAAATTCTCAAAAAATTTTTAAAAATGAAAAATTTGATCATGATAACATCTATAAAAACAAATTTTAAAATTTCACAAGTTAAAAATTAAAAGCTCATTATTTTACCTTGATATTTGTCTTTTTATCTGAAATTTGTTTTGTAATAAGACCCTTGAAATGGCACTAATTTTGTCACTTGCACATGTGGTCATTTAAGCATGATTAAATAGGCCTTGAAAACATTTAGTTCACCTTGAGGAATTCTACCCTTATTGAGTGGCTGTTAAGTACTTGATCTCGAATATTTTTGGACTGTCAGGAAAAGAGGCCCAAACAAAATTAGGTCTCAATAGTTGACTGTTGCTGAGAATCAAGAATAGGGTAAAGACAAAACAAACACAATTTTGTTTGGGCCATATAAGCTTTTCTAAAAAAGTTTTTTTTAACATACATATATATGCATCAACTAAGAAAACTATGAAAACTTTATCGATCCTTTTGCTTAACTGGACAAAGTTAACTTAAACCCTACTTCACCTACGTTACCATAGTATCGTGTGAAGAAGACATCTTGCTTCATCGGTTCCTAACCAAGTGGAGCTAACTGGTTCCTAACCAAGTGGAGTTGACTAATAACAAATTTTGCCTATCCTTATGCTTAATTGTATAAGTTTAAACATCATGCTTCATTGGCTCCTGACCAGGTGAAGCTGACTAATAACAAATTTCTCCAATTTTTTTCTTAATCAAATGAAGTTGGACATCATGCTTCATTAGTTCATAACCAAGTGAAGCTGAATAATTACAAATGAACCTATTCCTTTTATACACTTTTGGCATAGAAGCATCCTAATGATCACAAAGGATTTGGTTCTAAAATAAACTTTGCCAATCTTTCTATTTAATCGAACAAAGTTGGATGTCATGCTTCATTGGCTCCTAACCAAGTAAAGCTAACCAATAACAAATGAATATATTCCTATTATATGCCTTTGGCATTGAAGTATCCCAGTGATCAAAAAGTATTCGATTCTAACATAAACTTTATTGATCCTTTTACTTAATTGAATAAAGTTAGACATCATGCTTCATTGGTTCCTAACCAAGTAAAGTTGACTAGTAACAGAAAAAAAAAACCTATTCCTTTTGTACACCTTTCACATGGAAGCATCCCGATGATCACAAAGGATTAAGTTCTAACATAAACTTCACTGATCCTTCTATTTAACTGAATGAAGTTGCCTTAAAGAGTTTTGAAAACTTTTTTATGGACGCTTTAACTATCACCATGAAGCTTGGAAAATATTTTCTTAATAAAAATCTCTAAATGCTTTGAATATCATCATCAAAGCTTTGTCTTCGAATATCACTATTAAAGACGTTAAAAGCATTTTCTAAATAAGAACTTCTAAATGCTTCAAATATCATAATCGAAGCTTTTTCTGAATACTTCAAATATCACTATCGAAGCTTTGAAAACATTTTTCTAAATAAAAATTTATGAATGCTTCCAATATCACCATCAAAGTTTTGAAAACATTTTTCTAAATGAAAACTTCTAAATGCTTCGAATATCACCATTAAAGCTTTTTCCAATCTATCATAAAGTCATCAAATATCAAATACCAAATCAGTGTTCATTCATTCAACGATATAATTTATGCAATTGGATAGGAATTTGCTCAAGGCATATTCACAAACTTCTATTAAAATAATGAAGAGTATCATAATTCATCAAAATTCTAAAATTTATTGAATGAGATCACCTTCTCATTCTGACATAGGGAAAAAAGTTTACTTAATCAAACTCTATGAAAATTTTAAACTCTATGAAAATTTTGAAGCAATTCCAACTATGGATTTTCCAATATCAAAGATAATGGATATGCTATTTTCACCATGATGTTAAAACTTTTTCTTTTGATCGATGATCACCGTTTGGGATTTCTTTGAATGAGATGAAAAAATAAATTTAGAGGCACAAATGAGATGGCACTGTTAAAATTCATCTTGAAAAAATTGATATAAACAAAGTCAGGGTTTATTAAGACCCAATTCGAATGGATGTTTATTTCATAGGAGTTCCTTGAAAAGCAAACAATCAAGTTATAATATCCTTTTCATCTTTAAATATAATATCTTGATAGGTATTAAATTAATGCTAGTAAACACTAAGTCTTGAAAGGTTGATTTGAAAGGCCTTTGTTAAGCATCAATTTACAAGGTTGGGTACAAAAGTTCTAAAAATGTTTTTTAAAAGGAATCAATGTTAGGGCATTTAACTCAACCTTTTGTTGAGGTCATGAAATTTTAATTGGTTTAGGATCATTTCTAAATTAGCATTAAAGGTTTTTATTGGTGGCTACCTTTGTTGATTTAGAAGCAATTCCAAAGCCTTTAAGCCTTTAAGCTTGCCCCATCATATTATTGAGGACTTAAAAATCATTCAGAAAGATGAAATTTTAAAGAGCTTCCTAAGAATGGCCCTACAGCTTAAATAGCTATGTTTAATCAAAATAGACTTTGTTAGGTACGTAACGTAAGCCAATGATTCTTGCTTTATGTTAACTTTGATTTTGGTTTTGATAAAACAAATAACTTAAGCTAGATTAATACTTAACTTGGTATTTGTGTTCAAATTGAAAAACATTTTGAAAAGTACTAAGTTTGTAATTTATCAAAAGATATATATGCTCCAAAATGTATATTTATACTTGGAATATTTTTTAGATATGTTTGAGTCAAGAAAAATCATTTTACAAATGTTTTTGAAGGTTTGTATTTATATAAAAAACAAATGTATCGATACTATGTTTAAGACCTTCAAATGTATCGATACAAGTGTGTCTGTATCGATATAGCCTGCTTGGTATCGATACTCACCCTATGTGTATCGATACAAGGCTTAGTAGTAACCAAGGTTTGGCTGAAACCCTTAAATGTATCAGTGTAAGTCTGTCTATATCGATACAGCTTGCTTGGTATTGATACTCAATTCCCTATATCGATACAATAAGCTGTAATGGTCACTTTTTTAATTCCTATATCGATACTATTGGTATTGCATCGATACTATAGCGCAGGTCTGAATGGAAACAAGCATTTACAAAGGCTACAACAGTTCTCCAACCACCACATTAAATGCCCAACGTCTATGAATCAATTTCAAGCTATAAATTGAGGTTCCCAATATCTAAAGAAGTAGAGATACAAAATCATTAAATCATCGAACAACAAAAGCTCAAAAATCTTTAAATTCTTTATCTTTTACTTGTATCAAATTTATACTCTTCAAGCCTATTTGTATCTCATTCATCTTGTACTTAAATTCCAGCAAACATCTACCTACTAGATGTTCAATCTATTTGCAAAATTCTTCATTCATATCACAAAAGAGGTTATATGAAAATGAGTGAAAATATTTGAAAAGTTGGGGTAGAATTCTCAAAGGGATTGAAAGGTTCTATCTAAGCCTTAAAAGATAGTGGTGTAAGGTTATATCCTAGCCTTAAAGGTAACAATTTGTTTAGTGAATTGTGGGAATCACCTTGGTAAGAAAGTACGAAGAAGAGAGAACATAGGTGCCAAGTTCAAAGACCAAACCTTTATACGTTAATTGTTTGTTTTCTTACCCTTAACTTATTTTTATTTTCAATTTACCTCAAATTTATCAAGTTTTTTAAGAACCAGTTTAACCCCTCTTGGTTTAATCTTTTCCTTGAGCTAACAATTGGTATCAAGAGCTTTGGTCTTTATTATAAGTCTCACAACCTTGAGAAAAGATCCTTGATAGCTCAAAAATGGAGAATGCAAACATGGTGATTAAAGCCTCAAGAAGCCCACAAGAGTTAAAAAGCCAAGATCAAGTTTGTCTCATGGCATTTAAGACAAATGCAAATGCTATAGGACTTGAAGGATATTCCATCATGAGACCTCTTCTCTTCAATGGTGACAACTATTCATATTGGAAGACAATGATGAGGCTTTTTATCCAAGCAAACAACTATGAAGTATGGAAGACATTGTCAATGGACCATTTATTCCTAAAAAGAAAGTTGGAGGTTGTATTATGCCAAAGGAAAAAAAAGAATAGGATGAGCAAGACACCAAAATGGCACAATTAAATGCCAAGGCCATGCACATGCTATTTTGTGCTCTTCGTCTAAATGAGTATAATAGAGTCTCATTATGTGATAATGCTAAGCAAGTGTGGGATAAGTTAGCAACCACACATGAAGGAACAAATCAAGTCAAAGAATCCAAAATAAGCATGCTTACACTTAACTATGAATTGTTAAAGATGAAGATGGATGAAACCATCAAGAAAATGTCAGATAGGTTCACAAACATTATCGATAGGTTAAAGGCACTTGGAAGGACCTATCCAAATTAAAAGATGGCGAAGAAGATACTTAATAGTCTTCCCAAGTCTTGGGAAGCAAAAGTGATAGCAATTGAAGAATCCAAAGATCCCAACACACTCTCCTTGGATGAACTCATAGGTTCTCTTCTAATCTATGAAATAAAGATCAAGTACAGACAAAAGCCACCAAAGAAGGCAAGTGTTGCCTTTAAAACAACCACTCCTAGTGATGACAATGATAAAGAGGTTGAGAAAGATAAAAAAATGGCCATGTTCGTAAAAAGATTCAATAAATTCATGAGAATGAACAAAGCAAGAACTCTTCGAAAAGAAATGATGAAGGGAGACTCAAGCAAAAAAAGAGAAAGAACAAATCATTTGCTATAAGTGCAAGAAACTGGGACACATTAAGTTTGAATGTCCAATGTGGAAGAAATTAAACCTAAAGAAGCAAAAGAAGAAGGCTATGATGGCCACATGGAGTGATAGTGACACATCCGATAATGATGATGAGGAGCTGGCCAACCTATGTCTCATGGCTCATGATGAGCCCAAGGTATCTTGTAACACTAATACTTACTCATTTGATGAATTACAAGATGCATTTGATGAATTAGCATTAGAATTCGAAGTCATGAATTTAAAATACAAGAAAATGAATTCTAAACTTAAGGAATAAAATGAAACACAAGCATGACAAATGATAATCTTAAGAAAAAAAATAGATAAGTTACAATTCAATATCGATGATCTAACCACGAAAAGCATAAACTTGCATAAATCATTTACAAGATTTTATATGGCATAACAAAAATTCAATAACATGCTAGAAACACAAAAAACATTATTTGATAAAAATGGTTTAGGCTATAATAGAATTGAAAAAGAAACTTAATTCAAGAATTTCTTTATAACACAAAACAAATCATTTGATGCATCTAGCATATATACTCATTGCCATAAACTTAGTCACACATTCCATACATGTTCTTTAAAAACTATGACTTATAGACACAAGCTTATTAGAAGAGTATGGTTCCCTAAGGGTGTTAGCATATCTCAAGATGAAGCTATCAAATTAAAATGGATTCCAAAAGGCACAAAAATTTTGAACACTAATACTCAAAGACGCAAGAAAATTTGCATACTTAAAAAGAAAACATAACTTTATGGTTGTAGGAGGAAGAGCATTACTTCAAGGCAAATTCAACAAAGGAGAATTCTTGGTACCTTGATAGTGGATGCTTAAGACACATGACCAATGAAAAAAATCAATTCATGGAGCTAAAGCCTAAGGATGGAGGAAGTGTTACCTTTGGTGACAATTCAAAAGGACAAATTAAAGGTATTAGAACCATAGGTAACAACTCTTCATCCAACATTGAAAATGTTCTATTTGTCAAAGGTCTTAAACATAATCTCCTTAGTATTAGTAAATTGTGTGATAAAGACATGAAAGTTATTTTTGAATCAATGAATTGTCAAGTCATTGATGTTAAGACAAATAAAATTGTTTTTGTAGGACATAGAGAAGGAAATGTTTATGTTGTGCATCTAAATGACTTATGTTTTCAAAATGTTTGTTTCGTTGCTAATAATGATGACTTATCTTAGTTATGGCATAGAAGATTGAACATGATAGTATGAATGTAATTTCCAAACTAGCTAGAAAAGACCTTGTTATTGGATTGCCAAAATTAAAATTTGATAATGATAGAATATGTGATGCATGTGTTCAAGGCAAACATAGAAGAGCTTCATTCAAAGTAATTAATATTGTCTCAACTACTAAAGTATTACAACTTATTCATATTGATCTTTTTGGTCCTACTAGGACATTAAGCTTAGGAGGTAAATAATATGGTTTTGTTATTGTAGATGATTACTATAGGTTTACTTGGGTTCTCTTCTTAAGCTCTAAAGATGAAGCCTTAGAAAAATTCATTACTTTTGCAAATTTATGCAAAATGAAAAAGGTTATTCTATTTTAAATGTAAGAAGTGATCTTGAAAAATAATTTAAAAATCTTGGTTTTGATAAATTTTGTAATGAAAATGGTATTAGCCATAATTTCTCGGCACCTAGAACTCCTCAATAAAATGGAGTTGTTGAAAGAAAATGTAGAACCTGGGAAGAAATGGCTAGAACCATGCTTTGTGAAAACAATTTACCAAGATATTTACGGGCAGAAGCCATTAATACTTCTTCCTACATTATAAATAGAGTTATGGTTGAGCCAATCCTAAATGAACTTTTTAAAGGAAGAAAACCTAACATTAGCTACTTTTATCCTTTTGGATGCAAATATTTTGTACTAAATAATGGAAAGGATAATCTTGGTAAATTTGATGCAAAAAGTGATCTAGGAATTTTTCTTAGTTATTCAACAAATTCCATAGCTTATAGAGTGTTTAATAAGAGAACTTTAGTTGTTAAAGAGTTAATACATTTTAATTTGGTGAAGCTAACTCAACCTTAAGAAAGGTGTCCTTGATAATGATGATGTAGAGATTTACCAAGAACAAGTATCACATAAGGAGCAAGGACAAGTAATGCAAAATCAAGAAGCTCTACATGAGTGGACTTAAGTAGAAACAAAAAAAAATCATCCTAGAAAGTTGACTTATTTCAAAGAAGGTGAGATAATTGATGATCCTAAGTGAGGGGTAAGAACTAGATCATCTCTTAGAAATACATGCAATTATGTAGCTTATCTTTCACAAATTGAACCCAAGAATTTAGATGAGGCTTTAAAAGATGATAGTTGGATCATGGCTATGCAAGAAAAGTTAAACCAATTTGAAATGAGCAAAGTTTGGAATTTAGTGGAGAGACCTAGTAATTATCCCATCATAGGTACTAAATGGGTTTTTAGGAACAAACTTGATGAGAATGGAATAAAAGTTAAAAATAAGGCTAGATTAGTAGCTAAAAGATATAGTCAAGAAGAAAGAATTGATTATGATGAAACTTATGCCCCCATAGCTAGACTAGAGGCCATTAGAATACTTCTAGCTTTTGCTTGCATTAACAATCTCAAGTTGTATCAAATGGATGTCAAAAGTGTCATTTTAAATGGTTTCATTAATAAGCAAGTTTATGTTAACCAACCTCCCAGTTTTGAAAATCCTTATTTTTTCGATCATGTCGTTAAACTTTCAAAAGCTTTGTATGGCCTAAAGCAAGCACCTAGGGCATGGTATGAAAGGCTTTCAAAATTTTTAATTGAAAAAGGTTTTAATAGAGGCAATGTTGACAAAACTCTTTTTATAAAAGTCAAAAGCAAGGGCATTTTAGTAGTTCAAGTTTATATTGATGATATTATCTTTGGTGCTACTAATGAATCTCTTTGTCAAGAATTTTCTAAGTTAATGCAAGGTGAGTTCGAGATGAGCATGATGGGAGAATTAACATTCTTTTTAGGACTATAAATTAAACGAACAAAAGATGACATTTTCATCAATCAAGTAAAGTACACCAAGGAATTACTCAAGAGGTTCAAAATGGATGAAGCAAAGCCTTATTCCACACCTATGAGTACTTTAACAATGCTTGAAAAGGATGAAGAGGTAAAATTATTGACTCTAAACTTTATAAGTCTATGATAGGTTCATTGCTATATCTTACCACAACTAGACTCGACATAATGTTTAGTGTATGCCTATGTGCTAGATACTGATCATCACCGAAGGAGTCACATCTAGTTACCGTGAAAAGAATCTTAAGATACCTTAGAGACACTCCCAATCTGGGGTTATGGTATCCAAAAGAATCATCTCTTGTCTTACATGCTTACTCGGATGTAGATTTTGGTGAATGTAAAATTGATAGGAAAAGCACCTTCGGTACTTGTCAATTTCTTGAAAATATGCTCATATCACGGTTCTCTAAGAAACAAAATAATGTTGCTTTATTCATAACTAAAGCAAAATACATATCCGTGGGAAGTTGTTATGCCCGAATTTTATGGATAAAACAACAAATGGAGGATTTTGCAATTACCATGGATCATATTTCGATTAAATGTGACAATACTAGTGCCATTTGTCTTACGAAAATCCAATTCAATATTCTAGAACCAAGCACATAGAAATTAGACATCACTTCATTAGAGATATGTGCAAAAAGGTGATATAGTGCTTGAATTCATTGATATCTTGCATTAACTAGCTGATATTTTCACTAAACCACTTGACAAGGATAAATTTTGCATAATTAGAAGAGAAATTGGATTAATGAATGCACCATAAATTCATAATTTGATAAAATCCTAATACTTTGCCTCAATATTATTTGCATCATGCTTAGTTTGAAAAGCTAGCTTAACATACCCACTTGTTTGATACTATGCACTTGTATGAATTTTTGAATAATCTTGTTATCTCTTGATTAAATTTTGAATTGTCCATGCTAAATGATTTT